>JAOBYE010027903.1:0-22758 GCA_025403585.1 Parazoanthus swiftii | reverse complement strand
GGCTTGTGACTAAACACTCACTCGCTCGAAGACTCGCTCGTTCGTGTTTAGCCACAAGCCACTTGTGAATAAAATCCTGTACGTCGCACTTTCTATGAAGTAAACTATATATACCACATACGGTATACATGTGTTATTTATATTGTCTAAAATCAACAAAGATATTTTAAGAACATGTTTAAGAACATTTGAGGCTGATATCCCAAAAATATTTAAGAGCAATCAGCCTCAGTCGAAAAAGTTGATGTTCTTATAAAAAAAGAGTGTATTACAATAGATAATTTTGTTCAACAGACTAAGTAAAACCACTCTTTGTGTTTGCCACTTGGTGAATTATTGATTTATCACCCATTTTGAGAACAATTAGTAAAAAATGTCTAGCTATAATAATACTAAAACACAGATGAATTTGATTTGATAAACTCAATTATCAGAATTTTATTTGATAAACTTAATTATCAGACTTTTTTAATAGCAAGAAGAAATTACTCATCATGCAAGGTTGGGATTCATTGCAAAGAAAGTCAAGGTTATAAAGTCCCAAGACATTATTACTCAGAAGTCATTGGGAAAAATGGACCAGGTTCAACCAACTGATGGTATGTTTACCAGAATTTAATATTATTATAAGTAACTTGTGATTAATATGATGTTTTGTAATAACAATTATAGACATAATAAACTGTCACACAGAACTGTACAAACAAAATTTACACATAAATATGTTAAGTATAGTTATTTGAAAACAATCTTGAGCAAGTTAATTGTGAAAAGTGTTGTTTTTGAAGTCAGAACTTGAACAAAGTATTATGTACAGCAGTCATCCTTCTAGGGGGTCCAGGGACATACACCCCAGGGAAAATTTGAAAAATATTTAGTAAAATTGTCTGAAGATGTTTTTCCAGGGTTTTAAGCACCATTTGAAACAAAATCAGTATCTAAAACTAGTAAAACATTTCCTGTTTTTCTCAGACTTTGGATTATTTGCTGAACTTGACAAATTTGTTGGAGAAAAAATTTGGGGGGGGGAGGCATGGGCCCCCCCAGCCCCTCCCCTTGCTATGGCCCTGAAGTTACACTAACAAAACTTGATGTCCAGTTTGAACATTAAGTTGCGGTTCCATGAATGCACATTAAAATTATTCACTGTATACAAAGGAAAAAGGTGTGATATGGCTTGCACAATGAAGCTTGGCTCCAAATTAAGTGTGGCCATTAAAAAGAAAGAAAAAGATACATACCATACATATTAAACATATTAGATAGACTAAAATATCCATGCCCAATAAGCCTGGTTAATAGCAACATATTGGTGGTGATGTTATGCTTTGTGCTGAGTTACATTTAGGGCAAACAGATTTCCATGAACAGCAATTATTTATATCAAATGAAGAGTTCATAGCAGATTTATAGTGTGGGTTCAGCCCTTAACATCCATTGGGTGTTATTTAGGTGTTATCAAACCAATTTTCTGACAGCCCCTAATTAAACCTTTTTAGTCAATCTTTTTGCAAGAGTCCCACACTTTTTGAACCAATGGCAGGTTGATTGATAATTATTTTATTGTTCAAGCCAAAACTTGGGAATTGCCTACAAGTACAAAATTAATGTTGGTGTATCTCTGGATACTAGTTATTTTAAAAGTTATAAATTATATTATAGTTTTTAATACAATCTCTATTTACAGTAAATTCAAAACCAAACTTTTAAATTGGACAGTTTTTTCATTAAAAATATATTTGCAGTTCAGTGTTAAATATGATTTCAGAGCAGTTCTAAATATTCTTTCAATTGGAAGTATTCCTTGGAAACTCAGTTATATAATGCATACGTAAAGATGTACACCCAAAATGGCATCCTAACTGCTATAGCCTCCAATGCAGTCACCTTATTTCCTTCACTGCGGCTTCCCTCCCTCCCTCTGAGAGAGGGAACCAGCAGTGAAGGAAATAAGGCAGCTGCATTGGAGGCTAAACTGCTACAATTAGGAACAAAATGTTTGCTAAGTCACTCTTAAGATTATATAGTTTACTAACTGGGGTTGAAATTTTGTATCTACATGTAAAATCACAATTTGTGATTGTCTCTGAAAAGCCCCCATGGGACATGGTCAATAAAGATGCATTGTATTGACATACGGTAACTTTTGATTTGGCTGTTCTCTCTACTGTAGATCACCAATCAGAACCTTTGAAGCACTTTTTTAAAAAGAAGGTCAATACTTTACAACAGAAGCTGGAACAGCCAGTATCCGGAACTTCAAAAGGTTGGTATAAGATTGCATGCTAAGTTTTGGATATTTTAAAGAGTTGTTAAATTTGTTAGAAATTATTTTAATTGAAACAGTTTCCACTAATTATTGTTTTGATCCCTAGACTGATATTCAGCTTTTAGACATGTACCTAAAAGATAGGAATTATACGTTTTTGTAACCAAGAAAAATATCATATAAAAATATGAAGCAGTCTTTTCTAGACTGACTCAAGCTGGACAACTCTTGGTAAATTGATAAAAAACAGAAAGCTTTTCAATTGTTCACTTTCCCTATATTTTTTAACATTCATCAGTATTGTGAAGTTTTATTAAGTCCAGGAAGCTTTAAGTTTTTTTGATAAGTACAACCTAACTTCTGTTTCAGACCAGTGCAATTTTGAAATACCATCCTCAGACTGTAAAATTGCAGATCAGATGCTGCTGCAATATACCAGTATCTATTTGTCACATATTGCGTTATTACCTGTACATTCCATTTGCTTGCAACAAGCTAAGTTTAATTACATAAACGGTAACAGAAGCTCACAGAGGCAACCAAGGAAGCCCTGCAAAGGAAGGTAGTTGCAGTACACTGGTGAACACAAGAAATGTTGAATGCCTGAAAATAGACAACTTGTTCTGCAAGATGAAAAAGGTAGGAGAAAGCAAATACTGTCCTTAATTTTCACCTTCAGTTTAAATTACCGTAATTGCTTTAAGCAAAGGACCAGGAATTACTTGGGTCCTTGTTTTCTCTATACATCAAATGCAAACTCATAGAGTTTGTTTGAGTTTCAGTTTGAAAATGCAAAGATGTCAGAGTACCATTATATTGTAGTTTCCTAGCCTTCCTGCAGACTATTATAA
Organism: Parazoanthus swiftii; assembly: GCA_025403585.1. Taxonomy (NCBI): domain Eukaryota; kingdom Metazoa; phylum Cnidaria; class Anthozoa; order Zoantharia; family Parazoanthidae; genus Parazoanthus; species Parazoanthus swiftii. Next base: position 19,638 of record JAOBYE010027903.1, on the reverse strand, counting down.
TTGTGCTCATAGAAAGCCTACTGAGGGGCTAAAGTACCTCCATAAAATGTCAACTTATTGAAAGGGAGTTAAATTTTGTGGCCAAAAGCAAAAGGCAGAGTTCTGTAGGGTCTAGGGGTGTGGTGCAAGGAAAATTCTTGAATTCTTAACTCTCAAATATGTGTTTTCCAGCAATTTGTGCTGATTGCGTTATCATATTATGTTTCTGCTGTGAAAATAATGAGCTTATTCCTTGAGTATATTATATGGTTCAGTTAACAAAGTAACTAAAGCGGACAACTAGCTATTTTTGCAAACTAAAAACATGTCTTAGGATTAAAAAGCCGGGGATTCATTTGCAACTGATGGAGCCCCTTCCCCTAGCATTATAGTCTGCAGTAGTGCATTACCCTAATATTGCACACGAAAGACTTTATTTGGACAAAGATACCGTTATTTCAGTAATAGGGTGATTTCACTAAACCTGTGGAACAGTCTAACAGTTAGTTTCTAGTAGGCTAGAAATAGTTAGTTTCTAGTACATAGCTGGTGTGTTCTTGCAAGAATACCCACCAACTGAAGTTGAAATGCGACGGGCAGCAGGAGAGCGGGAGGACTGGAGGAGCCGCGTGGCCGCCTGTGGTCGCCCATGACGATCCAGCCGTCCAAGAGAGGCTAAATTGAACGTAAAAAACTTAAGTAAGTTTGTAAAATAAATTGATTGTATCATTATCCACAATTTAAGTTAAATCTTCAACTATATATAGTATTCTAGATGCCTTCAAGCATTATTTCAAGTTTTACTCCCACTACCATTACTTTTCATTTTATCTTCTTTTCATTTCTTAGGTTTCAAAGACCGAGTTTCATGTGCCAGAAAAGTGCTTCCAATGCAGGTAGGTTTGTAGTCCAACTATATAAACTGCCCAGTCATCTTTTATTCACTCAAACACGTACTGAAATTTGTTGGTAGGTTGTGTTTGTTGTCGTTCTATGGCAGTTCAGTCACGTTTTACCTACATGTACCAATAGCCTTACTAAACTTGACTGATTGTTTCTCCAATTTTTCGGGAATTGTTTCATCGTTTTTGTTGTCTTTTGGTATTGTGTATATTTTCCAAGGTAAGGTAAAGTTGTCAAGTCTCGCGTTTTTTGATGAGCCCTAGCTACTCTTTACATTGTCGTTTTTTGATCTCGTTAGGAATCGAATGGGGCTCTAAAGAATCTAAACTGGTGTTTTCAGCTCCTTTTTGTCCTTGAGATCACTAGTAAGAAGGTTCTTTGCAAGCCTCTGATCTGTCGAACAGGATGTGAGCTGGACTTTTCGTTTTCACCAGAGCAGGTTGCATACTTATGCGGAATACTATCTTTGGATTGCGATGTGTACGTTTTTCCTATGTGAGCTTGGTTTTGACATTTCTTTTTTTAGGGTCATCCTTTCCTTCTCTCATTTTAGTGTGTCATTGCAGATTTGTCAAACCGCAAACATGTGATGTTCTTCTCTTTCAGTACAAGGATCGCCCCTTGTAAAAACGCTGACTTTTCTTGTAGTTCGGTTGGTAGCGGACAGTATTTTCTTAGTCGAGAAAAGATTGCTAGCCTTTCGTTCAGTGTTTAAACCTCTCGCAGTTTGGTGGACTTGCGCTCCCTCGCAGTACACATTATATGGTTTTCGTGGCTTGTCACTTGACTTTGCTGACATTCTTTGGCGTGCAGCCAGTAAGGCTCCTGCGGTCGTCGGCACCAGTATCTGTTCCGATAGCGATATGGAGATGTTTGTTGAAATCTCACTTTTAGACACCTCTTGACACGACACCTCTGGACACCTTACACTTTCTGGACACCTTTGGACACTAACGGACACTTCTTGAGACACCTGGACACTTTTAGACACCTCGTGACACTTCTAGGTACCATAAATTTATATATCATCACTAGCGCGTAGTTTAGTGGCAGCAGTCGTTCTCCGCGAAAGTAATGGCCGGAGTGGGTTACGCCATACATGTCCGAAGCTGGCCCTGAAGCTGGTAGTGTTCTTTTCTAAACATCTCTAGACACCTCTGGACACTTCTGAACACTTTTGGCCATCTCTTTCGAGATACTTAAGACACCTCAAGAAGTTCTGGACGCCTCTATATACATCTAGGCACTTCTGTTGCAACTCGGACTTTTGAACTCGCAACTCACGCATTTCGAGATAGATGGATAAATGGACGGACGGACGGACGGACGGATGGATGGATAGATAGTTTATTATAATTTAAAAATTACAGCTATACCTGAATTGGATAAGACTTTACAGTAAAATGTATAACTACTTCAATATATAAAACTAATTTCTACTAATAAAACTAAATGTCTACTTTTGCAGCTACTATAAAAAGCAACTATGTTTTAGTCGGTTTGTTTTGCAGTCTGGCACATGGTATTTATTGTTATTTCTAAGACTGTAGCTGCATGAATTTGGCTGTGGTAAAAGTTTATGTAGTTTGTGGTGGGGATCATTGCAGATGTCCTGGGCCTGTCTGCCACTGAACAGTGTATCTAAGTTTGCAAGTTCCAGTGCTTCGCGATAATTAGTGAACGGAAAGATTATTCTCGTGGCACGCTTCTGTAAATATTCCAGCTCATGAAAAACTGGACAGGCATACCCTGTGATGCGACGGAGGCACACGACATAGAAAATTATTAGTTCATGAGTTGCAACGTTTGCTCTCAACCCTAACTTTCCGGTTTCCGCATACACACTTATATGCTAACAGTGCAATGTTGAATAACAAGACTGACAGGAATCGTGGGTTGTCGTAACTTTCAGTTAAAGGTATTAACGTTACTGTTATGACAAAACGTTGACACTTCGATGCGATGAGAGTTGCAGTTGTTTGATTTCCCCAGGCAGGTACAACATCATTCAGAATTAATCAATGCAATTTCTTGCGTTTTTCTATCTGGTTTGTGTGACCACAATTCCTTTCGGTCTTGTAAAAAATTCAGCCTGAAACAAAAGACATCAACACGAGGCTCTGGGAAATAAATATAGAGTTTGTATGGATTATTCCCCAGAGCCTCGTGTTGATGTCTTTTGTTTCAGGCTGAATTTTAATATATCGAAATTGGTCTATTACAGCTGTATAACACAGGTGGATCAGAATTTAAACACATGGTGATTTTAAAAAGTTTTGTTTTAATTAATGTGATACCATTTGTTTAAGACAAGCAAATGGTGTGTTGGCAGAAGAATCTTTCATGAGAAGAAAGTTGACCCAGCTCAAAAAGCAAGAGTTTGAAGAGAGATTGGAGAGACACTTTCAACAGGTGACGTTTGTTTGGTTTGATTTTAGCTGTGGTAACAAATAGTAGTTGTGCAAGTACAAAATAAACTGCCATGCACTTCGGAAACCGTGCAGGCCTGTGCACGCGTACCGTATTTTCTCCATTAAGCCCCCTCCCCCCCCTTCCGGGAACTGTTTCCAAGCGCTTTAGAGGGAGGCTTAATGAATGCAACAGAATATCAATTGCGTGACTCGCAGTTGCTTTCATTCACCCATTGAAAAACGGCAATTTTTAGGTTTTTTAATAGTCGTCAGACTCGCAATACTAAACAAACTGTCTTGAAAAAGACCAACTAAACAATCTTCAGAACTTTGCAATAAGACATATTAAGTATACTTTCAGTTGTATTCTAAATATTAACCCCCGGGGTTTATTTATTTTTTGTTAAAGGGGGGGGGGGGCTTAATAAATGTCTGGCTTCAGAAAGGAGGGTTTTATTAGAGGGGGACTTTAATAATAGAAAAATTACGGTATGCATATTTTCGAAAAATGTATTAATAACTACATATTAACCGAGAGTGCGCGGCAATGTTCTTCCTAACTGTTGCTCAATATTGCTTTTAGAATGGCTTGGTTTTGGTTGCCGACATCCTCAACTCTGGGGCTAAACCAAGTGACCCACCACACGAAATATGGGAGAGACTCTTGGGAAGAGTAAAATGTAAAGACACTTCATAGGTGTGCAGGCCAGTATCTTGTAGAGCTGGCGGATAGTCAGATTTGAACTGATTTGAAGAGATTCCTCAAGTTTTTAGTAGAAATTTTTATCAGAAAAAGGAAGTTGTACTCGGTGTTAGTTTGGCCGTTGCAAGGCGAACTCCATGAGAAACTGCCTGTGCGTTTGACATTCAACACGCCACGGAAAGCAATTTGCAATGAAAAGGTTTTTCTACTTCTAAAGGGCACTTTCGCGGCTTTGCACATGCGCGAGCTCGGATGACTGCGATTGTCTCAAAATTTATCCTGACCTCGTTGACCTTAAGTCGCTCAGATCAAGTGCTTTGTTGCTATTCTTTTGTCGTAAAACCTCAGAAAATGGCTTTGTTCCTGGTCGAGGTCAGGATAAATTTCCCGGGTGTATTTTTTGGTTTCTGATGGATCAACAATAGCTGTTATCAAAGCTTTTGCATGTGCAAAGCCGTGAAAGTACGTGCTGAAAGGGCATACAGTGATACATCTGTTTCTTTGTAACGAAGAATACCCGTAGAAACACGACCAATGGTATTTGAATTGGCTTCTCTCATTTTTGACCGGGCCAGTAGATCTTGACAGACTTCAAACGCTTATTGTCGAGCCCTGGAGCGGCAGATCTGACAGTTGATTTGGATCGAGTTCATAATGCTTGGCAGTATTTTAATGCATTTAACTGAACTTTTTCCAGAAATTTTCCTTATTGGTGTTGATGGAAATAGTTTAATTTTTTCATTTATTTGAACAACTTAAACAAAGCGAATTATGGTATTAAATTATAGAGTAAAACAAACATAAGTGGAAGCACGTGGGGTGAAACACATGTTTTAATAGAACACTGGGACGTAAAAGAATTACATGCACTTCTCAGATTTTCAGACAAATTTTCATCATGCATTTTTATTTATTTTTTCTTCTTGCTAACGCAATTTTATTATTCTGACAAAGAAGTTTGTAAATTGCGCAATGCAATCGTTAAACCATTCTGTGCCAACACTTCATTTATCAACATTTGGGTAGAACAACGAAAAACTCTTACACTGTACAATGAATAAAGTGTTCTAAAACAGTGCTATAAACTTCCAAATATACACGTAAACCTCCAACAGAATATGAACGAACACTGAAACATATAAAACAGTGTGACAAGTTTTTCCATGACAATTGCGCAGAGTTAAGAACGTGGATATACATGTAAACATTAAACCTATTCTAAACACGGTTGGACGAAATTAAGCTACTGTGAGATAAAAGCCTGGATCAAACAAGCAGGACGTTTGCTCAACTGAGATCGCTTGAAAGCATACGGTAATTTGAGTCATTTAGAAAACGAAGGAAAACTTTCATCAACTCACAAGAACTTGAACTTGTTTAAAGTGGAGAGCAAATGGAAATGAGAGAAACGAGAGCAAGATGCTTTTGACCTGGGCTGATATTTTCTCACTTTATGAACAACAAGGGTGGGGCCGGGTTGAACTCCCAACCCCAACCTGGTACCCCTCTGCTGTGCCCGAGTATAAAGCCACAAGCGGTTTACTTTTGCAAGTTTAAGTCAGTTAATTAAATTGAATTTCAAGAACGTACAACACAAAACTTGAAAACTTAGTCTGGCATTACCACAAGCAAAACGTTGAACAGTACCAAAAGCAGCTTCAGTTAGCTTACAATAATATGTTCTTTATCCTGTTAAATAAATTAAATAAACATGTTCATACACTTGGCTACACTTTATTTGCGGTTTGAAAACATAAACCAAATTTCTCAGAAATTTGTAACCTTGGGCTGTTGCTTGGCAAATTGTAAACATTACAACAAGAACTGAGTTTAACGAGGTTTTGCACTGTTGCCATCCTAGGTTAGCTTGATTTGTGTATGAAATTTTCCTGAGTCACCAGCACATACATTCTATAAATTTAGAAAATGAAAAAAATAATTCTCTGCTTGACATTTTCTTCCCATGAAAAGTAGATAAATGTCTTTCTAATGGTGCAAAATACCTAACCTGGTTCACTTTGTCTTTTGGGCCAAACATAAACACAAGCATAACCAGTTTAAATAACACTGAAAAAGCCAAAGAAACACTGACAAGTGTGAGCTTGCTCCACCTCGTCTCATGTTAGTGGATTCCTAAAACGCTGCCTTTTTTCAAGCCTAGTGTATCGGACTTTTGTTACTTTATCTCACTGTAAGTGTGACTAGATCATACACGTACCATTACTGCTCCTATCTGGACTTATCTTTGTCTAATGAAACATGAGTTATTAGAGCGATCTCACTTAAACCATGAAACGTGTGCTAATAATGTTGGTCAAATGGAATGAAACAAAAGGTAGACAGCGCTGTAAGGTTGTCGTAGTCTGTTCTCTATTCCAGGGGTTCAGCGAATACACTCGAAGAAACTAGTACTTGTACCAATGATCTTTAGAAGACCCAAAATCATTACACGAATACTTGCTGATGGGTCAAATCACACTGTCATCACTTTTGGTAAATGAATTTATGATTCCAAAGGGGGCATGTGTCCAGGAGTTGAAGACTCGTCGTCAGTACAGTTTGCACACCACAGTATATTGTATTACACAATGCTGACCATCCATGATGTGACGTCAATTGTTCTGTCTGAGAAAACAAACATAGTAACACACTAAGTATAAAAACGTAACGAACTGTTTTACAGGGACTAGAAAGACTTTCAATACAGGGCAGCTTGACAAAACAGTGTTCAAATGCTACATACATTTAATACATTTATATATTAAATACACACCTGACTAACACACAGACAAACCCCTCATTGCATAAGTGGTGCATTTCAGATCAGGCGAAGTGCATCATGTATTCAGCCCATTACAATCGTGACACATTCTTTGAATATATAGTTACAAACTTCAAGCCCAATGATATCGCTCTCATTCGACCAAGCGCATTACAATTTATCAAACTTACCTGTTCCAACCTTCATCAGAACTCTAACTTTTGTTTCAATCTGCCTTTACCGTAAATATTTCAGAGCTGGTGGACAAATCACACCTTTCTCTTGCCAATAAAATTCGCAAACAGCCAGGTCACCCTCTTTTTAACCTTTTGCCTCGTTTTAAAGAAAGCTCTCTACACCTTAGAAATTCTAGAAGTTTGCTGTTTCGTTTAAATACTGAACGCTACAAGTCATCTTTAAAAACAGGCTCCATTTCCAATATCAGTTTGCATTGTCAATATTTCTAAATAGTGATTAAGCATATAAATCATAAAAAGCAAAATAATGAAATTTTTAGCAACTAGCCTGTTTTTTGCAAGGTTATGAAATAACGACATTATTATTCACCAAGTTTCTTTCCTAACAAACACTACATTGGTACCTTAAACTCACCTTTAACCCTAGCCAAACTTAAATATCTACAATAACAACAACATACTTTATTTCCACCACGTTTTAAGTATACATACATCGAAAACAATTTGGAAGCCTCTTCAAACGTATTTTTCTAAATATTCATTTAGGAATTACTAGGGATCCCAAACAAATTAACTTTTGCAAAAAATGGCCTTGTCATGCAACTATTACCCGGTACTGTTTTAGAACTGATTACTAGGAAAATTTGACATGGTATGGTAGCGTGGACAAGTTTCTGTAAAAAAAGACAAGATTTGTCCAGGCCTTTCCTATGACCGGGATCTCAGTGCAAGTTTTCCTATTCTGCAATTAACGCGATACGGACTTCTTCAACAAAAAATAAGATTTAAGAATAAAATGCTACAGTGGTCTTTAATCTCGAGTTTGGTTACTTACAGAGCGCACATGCTCATCAGATTCAAGACTTTACAGTTCTGTTGCAGCCCAGAAAGAAATGAATAAAGTTTCAAAAATCTTTTGAAAACCCAACCTAAGCTCTGCTAAATAAAACTCGAGGTCACAGACAATTCTACCTTTTGTCTCCAATGTTTTTAAGAGATTTGTACTTTTATTATATAGCAAAAATTAATCTCGTATTACAAGTATGCACATTACCATGCTTACCTTCGCCTTCTACTGCTTTGAACTCGGGTGATCATTTCACAGTCCAAGCAACGAGTCAGTATTCTGGTTGTTGCTGGTTTGTGGAATGCCCTCCTGAGCGACACCTGTGAACAGTTCACTCACACACTGTTCAATGTCACTTTGCGACACACTGTGCTGCTCTCCGTAGACTTGTTCAACACTTCCAGAGTTCAGGTCAAGTATTTCACTGACTGAGGAATCTTCCTGAAAGTTTGTAGGAGCCTGGTTTGAATCAGAACTTTGCTGAATCTGCGGTAAAGTACTTGTCATGAAGCTACCGAAGTTAAAATTCTTGTCGGGTGCCTGGCCAGTCTGCAAGTTTGTAGACGCTACACCAATGTTGCTTGCGACGGCAAACTGTGATGTGACTTCACTCAATGCTGTGAGGTTGCTGGACTGCATAGGTGTGTTTACTGCACATGTATCAAAATTGGAAGGGATAGCGTGCTGTGTCGAAGCTGCACTTAATGCTAACAGGTTTGTAGATTGTGTGGTTGCACCTGCCAGACATGAATCAATACTGGTGGCAACGGCAATGTGTGATATGCCTGCACTTAACGTTGAAGGGACGGTTGGCACTGTTGGAACTGGTAAGTTATTGATGATGTTCCTAACATCTGACAAATCATCTATCGTCTCATCAAAACCAAAACCCGACTGCATGCTATTGTCCAAACTTGAAACTGGGTTTGGTGTGCGACGTGGCAAAATGCTTTGAACTGATTCCAATATCGCCTGGGCTGGTACGACGTCTCGTCTCTGCGCAGACTGCATCTGTACACCATATGGTAGTCTTGAACCTCTGGAATACTGCTGCAAGTTCATCCTTGGATTTGCTTGTGTTTGCGCTGCAACTGGCAAGCTAACTGGGGTGAGGTGTCTTGTGATGTTCACTGGCAGCTTTCCTTGCACTGTCATTTGGGGCGTGACGTTCAGGTGTGGCTGTGCTGTTCTGTGAGTAACACGGTAATTTATCTGCGACTGTGTAGGAGACACCGTCTGAGTAAGTTGAGTGCTACTTGTTGGTGCAGGTAGTGTTTGCATGCATGATGGTCGTGTAGCTGCTGTAGGTGTTGATTGCATGCACGATGGGAACCTTGTTGGATTTTGCATGTGTGACAGCAGAAGTGGCGAATTCGACTGTGGAGTTGGAAAGCAGGATGTCGTGCCTTGACTCCCCATATGGCTGATTTCAAAGGCTGAAAGTGAAGGCACCTGACTTGCTGACTGGATGGTTGCTTGTTTAACCTGTGTTGCTTGAGAAGACCCTGCTACTTGCTCTTTCACACCCTGGTTTCTTTGGTTATCCAACGAACTTGAATTTAGAGTTGTCAGTGAGGAAAATGATGACTGCAAAGTTACCGGTGCCACAGTGCGGACATGACCCACTTCTAACTGTGCCCGAGGAAACGGCTGCACTTTGGCTGCAAGATTTAAGAGTTGGTTACCAGGCCTCACTGTTCGAACTTGTATTGTTCTCTGCATGGGTATATTTCTTTGCTGAGCTGCTTGTACGGAACCTGCAACATTTGTAAGTGGAATGTTCAAGGGTGTTACATTCCGAACAATTGGTGAGTTCAGGGCACTTGTCCTCCCCAGCTGTGATAGGACTACAGTCGATGTAGTAGTAGGTGGTCTTGCTATCAGCTGCTTCAACATCGATTCAACTGGATTGCCAGGTATCGGGCTTGACACTGAACTGATAATAATTGGGCTCCCAACAACAAACTGCCCTGTTCCAGTGACTGCGACATTTGATACTGTGGATCTGGAAGTGACTACATGTTGTGGTACATTTGGCGAAGGAGCAATAGGTCTCACTTTCATCTGGGGACCTGAACGCCCTGAGGTGCATCTCCCCTGGATGTAGAAAGCAGCATTCTTCGGCCTGTTAGCGTTGTTAACAACCATAGTTTGTGAAACAGTGGAATTTCCAGGCAAATGAGAAGTGGGTGCCGAACTAGACAGCTGAACTGTCCTACTCTCAGTAACACATGCTTGTGTAACTCTTGCTGGCTGTATGCTGATTAGATTACCACTAACAGGGAGCGCTGCGCGAGACACGGCCGAACTGGCACAGCTTTTACTTGAAGGAGAAGTACATGTACTGGCTACGCCCCCCTGTGCTAGAACACGCTGTGAATCCGAAGATACACTCGAGAGTTTGTTTCCAGTGGTCTGCAATGCTGACTGATCATGACTAGGCTCCAATGAACCAACTTTTAATGGGAAGCCACGGGCATTTGCTGTTTGTTCCAGCCGTCCTGGAGAATGCTGAATAGATGTGGAGGAACAAGGAACTTCTTTCATCACGGCATTCACACTTAAAGGCAATGGCATAACACTTGGTGATTCATTTGAGGCCACCTGTGAAACACTCGTTTCAGGCAGGGAGACATTACAGTCTCCAGCACGCTGCACTGACGACACCATTGTATATTCACAGCTGCTGCCAGATTTGACAGGAGTCTTCATTTCTGAATTGCTCTGGCATTGGGAGTCTTTCACCAGCTCCTTTGTGTCTGCCCCACTTGTATGAGCTTCACTGCTTGCTGGCTCTACATCAGCATCGGATATTTTCTGAAGCTGTTGGAGGAGCGACGTTGTGCAAGATTTCTCCAGGTTAATGTCAGCAGCCTGACGTTTTCCTTGTTCATTGGTTTTTTCACCTACATCCTTTGAGCCAGCATCTTGTTTTGTTCGTTTTTCGCCTTCTGATTTGCTTCCATTTGGGTCTTTATCTGTCAACCAAATTGAAACTTGCATTAATATAGATATTTGGTTTTAATCGTTAATGGACTGTTACTTCCGCACCTACTACAGTTGCTAACTTACTCACCAGAAAAGACTTACAAAATCACTAACATGCAAATTGGTACTAGTAAAATTCACGTTCATTTGACGATTTTAAAGTAGCGCTTGGCAGCTCTCTAATGAATTTGGTAATATTTTCTGTATTTCTGATATGTTGAGGTAGGTTGTTGTATGTTTTTACACCACTGTACTTAAAGCTTCTTTTGATTTGTGTGCAGGATCAAAAGGCAGGTCATCAGACTTCACTTTGCAATAGCAATAGCAATGGGGAAACTCCTTTCATTGGAACTACAGCTGCTTACAAATTCCAGTAGTTTCACTGTAGATTAACTCCTTTGGCCAGCTTAGACTTAGAGTGTGTCTGACAGCAACCCGACCACAGAAGATGGCAGGAAATCTGTATTCTTCATTAACTTTGCCTGTAGTTCAGTATTTTAAACAATTCTTATTTGAAAAAGTAACAAGATTCTTGAAGAGGCGACAACAGATATGAGACATACTGAGCATTTTTACTATCTCACTGATTGGACAATATCAAGGTGTCTAATTTATTTCAATTAATTTTATGTGGCCTGAGAAGCTGGAGTAACAAAACACAGCATGTTCCAGTAACTCTCGGCAGAATTAAATTCCAGAGAGCTCTAGCTCTTTGATCATGGAGACTAATTCCTTGGCCGGGGAGACCTCTTGTGTGGGAGAATAATAATCTGCATGGAAGCTACAATTTTAGTTCATCTGCTGTTTAAACACCATACCTGGCAATTGCTCGACTTGTTCCAACTGTTTACCAACAGCCTGCTCTCCTGCCTCCCCCTGGAGTTTGTTCAGTACATCCTTTGTAATCTTGACGTGCATCACATTTTTGCTCTCCATTTCCTTCAGACTGTTCACATTAGTTACAACACAGAAGTTTGAAGTTGAACCCTGATCTTCCTGAGCAGTGCCCACCAATCTTGACAGATTACAAACAATTTTTTCTTGCATTGGTGTTTCATCCTTTTTCACATCCACTGTTTTCTTTGCAACATTCTTCAGCTTTTCTAAATGTGAGGCATTTATTGATTTGTTGTTTAGGGGCTGACTTGCAGGTATCTTACTCTCTGTAGCTTTGCCCTTGAATATGATCAGTGGTGGCTTTATTCCGAGAGCCATTTTGAGCTCATCAGATGCACGGGAATTCATCCCCAGTGTAGAACCTGTAGTCGGCTGTGTGCTGTAAACCTCTCTGCAGTGAAATGATGACACAAAAGATTAAGCAATTTCAATATAGTTTTTATATGTTATCACCTGTAGATCCTGATTCATTACAAAGAAGATCACTTAACACTACACTTCTACCAAGTTTATCAGCGGGCAGTATCCCAGAGTATACTATTTTAACAAGGGCATGGATGCTTGTTTTAGCTTTAAAGTATTAAAATCCCAGATTTTGTTACCAATTAGGGTGGTAAAGGCAAAATACTTATATTTGCATACAACACGAACCTCTTGGGGATGTTACTGTCGACTGAATGACATTCACACATCAGAACAAAGTGTAGCTTTAACTTAAACTTCTGTTTTGTGGAGTTCTGTAGTTACTATGACATGTGCAATGCTCAATTTCTTTAGAGATTATATCAAACAATACTGGTACACTAAACATTTTGAGGTTAATTTAAAGCTCTGAGCTTTAAACTACACCCAGATTGGTACCTTTTAGCCTGGGCTCTTTTAAGATTTCCTGATGAGCATCACTACCCTTTTAATATGCAAGTTCCCTCCCCCAAAGGTTACATGTACATGTATACCAATATCTATCTTCTCCTTACAGTGTTAGTATAATTGACAATTATTCCACAAACACACACGGGATACGAGCTTTTGGATAGTGGACACGGTGCAGAGAGGGAATGATATACTGAATATTATTAGTTGACTGGTTTAATAACATTTAACTCTCCAAAACATTTCAAATGAAAATCACCAAATTCTTATTACAGTAATCCTCTCCCCATATCTAACTAATATATATACATATCTTTCCTACTGATACGCTGGGAGTAATTTGCATAAAATTCAATCTTTGAGTTTGGAGTGGATGATGGATAATCAATTCTTCCACTCTCAAAACTATTGTAACCACAAACACATTATTCATACTGATACTGTAAGAAGGGTAATAACTAATTGCTGTTAATATTAAGCTTGGGAGTGAAAGGGGTAATGTGTGATATTGGTACAGCTTCACAGCCATAGCAAGTTCTAAATCATTGAGGGGGAGGGTGGAAGTAGGACTTTGACATGCAGCCTCAAGTTCATTCTTGTAGAAGGGCTATGAGGGCCAACTTAAACCAGAAAACCAATCTTCTGCTGAAATTGTAGGGAACTAATTAGGGGCTGCAGAGTGACATGATTTATCACAGCACCAGTTCTTAGAGCATTCTTGTGTTAACGTTGTATTGGGCCCCAGTTGCTCAGTCCTGCAGATAAATCACTATCCCTTTATCCAAGGGATACTAGAGTTTAAAGAGCTGCACGCTGTGAAACTGACATTAGGCTTTCCCAAGAGCAAGGTCAAACTACAAGAAGCTGCCAATCAATAGGCAAAATTATGTAATGTGGTCAGGGCCATAGCAAGCCTTGGAAAACTGGGGGGCACTGCCAACAGCTGAAGGTGTGAGCCTTTTAGGGGGGTCCGGGGGCATGCTCCCCCCCCGGGAAATTTTGAAAATTAGTTTGTCTAAAAATGTGTTTCCTGGGTTTTAAATGCCATTTGAAACAAAATCCGAGTGTCTAAAACTAGTAAAATATGACAAGTTTTCCTCAAACTTGGAGCAATTTTCTGAGCTTGGTACATTTGACACATTTGCTGGGGAAAAAACTGGGGGGGGGGGCATGGCCCCCCCAGCCCTACCCCTTGCTACGGCCCTGGTGGTTGTTCTTCTGCTGTCATTGTACCACAAGCGGTGAAGGATGTTGTGTAGAACTTGCAACAAATACATGCATTCTCAAAACACAGTGTCTATATCAACTGGCTAATCGACTGGATAAATTTGTCCAGTCTTCGAACAACAAGGCCTAGATGTTTGAAAAGAGGTCCATGCTTAGCAAGCACTTATTGGTGGAACAGCATTTTGCAATGAAAATGTAACCTTATGTATACCTGTCTTTAGTTATCAACAGGACGGGCAAGGACACAGTTTTCTATTTTCTTTGTTTTATGGATTTACTTCACTAGCAAAGGCAAACGAGATTGTTGTCAGGTTTGTACATGTACTGCAATATTTTCTATACTGAATATAACATGTAGCAGAATGGCAATTCAATATAAGACACCTTTAAATACTTCATCTCTGACAATTACATTTTGATTTTAACACAACCAATTAATAAATAAAACCAAAATATGAACAAGGTACTAAACAATATGCAATAGATCACAAAAATGACGCAGTTCCCATCTGTTTGTAATCAGACATTTGCTTCCAAGGCACTGATGAATGCTTTTAACAATGTGAAAGTTTAAGCTCTACTGAATGTAGAGCTTAAATTTTCAAATTGTTAAAGGCATTCATCAGTGCCAAGCAAATGTCTGATTACAAACAGATGGGAAGTGCATCATTTTCATGATCATTTTCATTTTCATGTTTTAATAAAGCCAAAACAATGACTAAAAACTACATTGCTATCATATATGGCAGCTGGAGAATGAGAAGAAAATGAGCTTGATTTGAACTTTTGGAAGATCTCTCACAACAGCTGCGAGTGCAAATCTATATTTTATTCTCAAAGCATGTGTTTAAAAAGCAACATTTCCGCCCCTGGGACAAGCAACAACCCCTTAACCCAACTTCTTAAAGATTTCCCTCTCTGACCATGCCATGTACCAGTGACACACCCATCCCTAAAGGTGTAATGCATCTCATCATCACCGAAGGGCATCCAGTGTCTGCATGAGCGTGTCGCCTATCTCCAGAGAAGCTTGCTAGCGCGAAAGCAGAGTTTGCCAATCTCATCGAGATGGGCATCATCTGACCATCTCTCACAACAGCTGACAGTGTGCAAATCTTAACTTTATTCTCAAAACAAAACAACAAAACACATGTTCAAAAAGCAATGTTTCGACCCCCCTATAGGGGTTATGGATCAAGGTTGCTCACTTGAGCAATCACTACAAATTTCATGTACAACAACAACAAAAAATAAGCAAAAGTTAATGTGCTATAAAATAACAACTCATGTAGGTGCTGATCTACATACAAATCAATTGATGTTCTTGAAAAGAAACTTGATGTTTCTCACAGATAGGACAAGTTGTGACCTTTGCTCCCGGGAAGGGGACTTCCATACTAACAGGGGTGGGCATGCTTGTCATGCCTCTTAGGGGTTAATTATAAAATCCTGCATTTTGGTAACGCTTAGGGTGTTCAAAGCAAAACACTCACATTTGCATACAACTGCAATACCTTCTAGAGGCGCCAAAGTCAATTTACTGAATAGCAGATCATATAAACATCGGAATTTACTATGTGGAACTCCAATTTGAAATCATGACACCATTTAAATGTGTATTTGTTTTTGAGATTATCTCAAACAAAAGAGTCTAATTGGTACCTTTTAGGGGAAAATTCAGCTTAAGCCACACCCGGAGTGGAACTATTTAGGGGTAAGTTGAAATGTCCGATGAGCATCCCCACCCTTTTTATGTGGGGGTCCCCCCTGGGCCTTTGCTTCTGGCCTGGCTCCCAGCACTGACTTCTTGTCAGTGTTAATATCAGTTTTGACATATCAAATAAGAAAACTTGTGAAAAACATGAAAAAAGTTACATTCGTTTCTCGGCCCTGTAATTAAAAGTTGATAAAAGGAAGTCTTGCAAAGAAACTTTTGCAGATGTCAGAAGATAAGGGTTAAAGGTTTTAAAGAGTTATTTGCATAATTTGTTTTGATCCCACATAAATTATCATCTAATACTACAGATCAGTAAACTTGCAAGCTTAAGAAGACCCTGTTGGTACATATTAACTATATAATTATAAAACTCCCACTTAATGTCTTGCATGGATTCCATTTATAAATAAGTATTTTGGTATGACAACACTGTAATATGATGGGGATAGGGAGCTAGCTGGACAGGAAGCTTAACTTATAAGAAATGTATTTTAAAAGTTTATTGATACTTGCCTTCTTTCTTGTTTTGTTTCCAGTTTGATGCCAGGACCACTGTATGGTGTATTTCCAGGGGCATCTGCAAGTCCTGCTTCTTTCAACTGTTTCCAGAATTTTGATTTTTTCTCCAGCTGCCTTTCCAATTCCCTCATTTCTCTTGTTGTCTTTTCCAAACTGACCTTTGAAATTCCAGACTTAAATGCTTCACTGTCCATTGCCTTGTTCTCTGTCAAGTTCTCTCCAGTCAATTCTCTCATTCTGCTGGCTAGTTCCTCATTCTTCTTTTTCAGTTCAACTTTGCACTTACACAATGCAAGACCATCTCTTTGAAGATTAACAATCATGAGAATTGCTTTGTCAAGAATCGTTTGCTTGCTGATATACATCTCGGAGTCTCCATCATCACTGAAAATCTGAGATTTTATACCATTAAACAAGTGACCTATTGTATGGCGACGCTTTCGCTCTGTAAAGCTACGAACAGATTTGACCTTGTCTGGATCACGTAAGCACTTTGGTATTGGTACAACCCCATTGCTGTCATTGTCATCTGGAGTAATAATTTTAACAATTCGCCCCTTTTGCAACAGTGCATACTTCATGTAGACTGCTATTTCGGTGGCATAAGCCTGAATAGCGACATCAACTGTGCCTTCCATTGTTGCTTCTGGATGACGACTAAAGTGTCCAACAGGGCCATCGCATGCACTGTGTGACACACTGTTCACCACTAAATAACTCTTTAATTCGTCTTTCCCGCTGACAGTTGAAACATCAACATCTTCCTCATCACTTACTTGGGTTAGTGTTAGTAATGTGCTTCCAAGCATCCTATCTTTGTCTCGGGATTCTTGACTTTCTGACAGCTCTAAATCACTGCCAGAATAATCTTCGAAAGAATCACCAGCTATGCTACTGTCAATATCAGTATCGTTCTCTGATTTCAATGTAGAATCTGACTCACGAGTCCCAATACTACTCAGATTTTCTTCCTTGAATAATATCACTTTCTCACTGTCAGTTTTCCAAAACTTTACAAGTGTTTTATATTGCTGACCATTCTTGGACATGACTGCTGACTCACTATCTTTCTTGTTCAACAATCTATATTTTTGAAGTGAATGGAAACCCCCAGACCTTGCACACCATTCAATCTTCTCAATCTTCGGTCTTTTCACTGTTTTTTTACCTCTTTTCTGACTGTCATCTTGTGACTGGTTTCCTTTTAACTTCTGGGATTTTTCTATTGTCTTACTGATGTTTTTGGTGCAAAGTTCCACGTCAGCTTCTAACTTTTCAAACCCAGTTAGATTTTCAGTGCATAAAAGAATTTCTTCACCATATTCAGGAGATTTCGCAGTTGTATTGCCAGCCTTGTTGCTGGTACTAGTTTCACATTTTCCTCCAGTTTGTTTTGGTTTTTTCTTTATTTTAAATCTTGTTTGACAGCTTGAAGTTTGACTTTTCTCCTTTTTCTTTTTATCGGACCCAGACTTCTTGTGTGCAGGACGCGCGCGTTCTCCATTGGATCCCTGGCGCCTCACATTTTCCGAAAATGACCCTTCTCCATTTCCTCCACTGTCACTTGCTTTTGCAGCTAACAAACTTGAAGCATTACTCCCATCTGGTACAATATTGTCTTCTTTGTTTGACATTTTTTCAAATATGTTTGTATAATTCTCTTCTGAAGTAAAACTTGTTGTTTCAGTTGGCCGACCTGAATACTTCAATTTTGGCCTTTTGCTGGGCTTTGATTTCGAGACCCCAGAGGGCTGGTTTTCTTGCTTTGACTTCGCCTTTTTAACCTTTTTGCTTGCGGATGGTGAAACATTATCGGCTAAAAAGTGTTCGGAACTTATTCCGATTGTCGATTTGCGTTTTTTCCCGACGGACAAACTTAGAGTTGTTGTTTTGATTTCGTTTGCAGCTAGGTGCGACTCGAGCTCTGCAAGAGACGCAAACGAAAGGAATGCGAACCCACTCACAAGATCAACGTCTGGTTGCACGTCAAAAGAGGCTTTAGAAGCTTGTTTTGGAGACGTTTTCTTTGAATGATTAATACTGCATCCCGATGGACCTGCAGTGTCTGCATTGTAGACTTGAATCTTGGAGCTGAACGTCACGGATTTGCGTTTTGCCTTGCTCATGACGGCCGTTCACGCGTCACGAGGGTGCCATAGTTTGGACGGATTTTGTGTCGATCCAGCGCTTCCTCACCTCGCAGTTCAACTCTCGTGCAAAGTTCAACTACTAAACATTGTAACAAAGTAAATTTGACTACCCTGAAGCATTGAAGTCTGCAGATCGAAGTGAAAACCGAACGAAAATTATATTCCCCAGCTTGCCACGTGTTTTCGCTCCAATCCTCCGCCCCAGATTCAGCTTTCACTGACTTTGTAAACCTTTTCCCACAATCACCATATTTGGATGTCTTTGTTCTTTTGACCAATTGGGTTTCATTGATAATAATGACATATGTGACACTCTCAGGGCAGCGGTTTCGCCCATGAGACACAAGCGTATTTTTTTTTTATTCCTGTTTTTTTTTTTTAATAAAAATATTCATTATTCCAGTTTATGTTTTGCAATTTTTTGATCGGGATTTGTACAGTTTACATTCCAAGATGAAACTCCAGAGAAAGAAAACGCTAACCAAAATCAGCATTGGAACATTTTTTCTGCTTGGAGGAATCGAATATGGTATGTACCCGGTTGGAAGTTTTAAGAATTTCACGTGAGTGCCGGCACGACATGTCACTCTACTGTCACTGGCAGGCACGAAGAACCAAGCTTCTCTTTAACATATATTATGAGTGTTCCATATCGTTAACAAGGGCTCAAAATAACGGCTGGTCAACGGACAATTTTCGGCCAGAATGGTGACTTGACCGGACAAAACGGAAATTCCACTTTTTTAAAGCTGAAACGTCTTGGATAATCATTAAATTAATGATTCGTGTGTTTGGACTGAGGCTACAGTTTACTCATTTCAATCAGTGCCATGCATGCCGACACTATGCGTATCTACTCACTGATCTGACGCTTCATGCACAAGCAAGTACGTGTTATCGTTTGATAGAGAAGAAAGTTCGTTTTGTTGGGGGAAATTTTGTACTGATATTTAATTCAATTCACGTACAGGTCTTGTTCTAGTTACTTGAATTCAATTTTTGGTTTATGTGGAGGACAGGCATATGCACAGTAAATGTTGGTGCTTTACACTTCAGGCAGCCCGTCTAAAAGTATATTGAAGGATTGCTTTTACAATGAATGCAGCATAGTAACTAACATCGCTATTCGCCCGTCTTTTTATACTTCCATAGACTTTGATGTGTTGGAATAGAACTGAAAGAACATCATCGGGTTATATACGCAATATTCCTACAAAAAAATGTACTTTAAGTTACCACTCTTGGAAATCTAATGGGATATCACATCCTGATACACATTTGGCTACCGGTAATAGATCTATCAAGAACCTTGCATGATGGAAAATTGTCAGACAAAGGAGCTAAGTGTTATGTATGCAGTAACTTTCGTAAAGGGCTATTGTTATGCAACAGGGTTCGTACGGGTCATGGAAAACCTGGAAAGTCATGGAATTTAGAATATTTTTTTCCAGGCCTGGAAAGTCATG
>JAOBYE010027792.1:0-22764 GCA_025403585.1 Parazoanthus swiftii | reverse complement strand
TCTGTCACTTCATGGAAAATCCGGAGGGGTGGGGGGAGGGGGTGGCCACCACCTTGAAAATATGGAAAATCCAGAGGGGTGGGGGGGTCAAAAAAAAATTCCCTCCGTGGTGGGGGTATGGATATTTCCTGGAACTACACAATCAGGATAAGAACTTCATATTAACTACATGTATTGTTTTGAATGTTGGTACATGTTTACTGTATATGAAATGGGTACATTTTCTGTTTTGTATTTACAGTGTAAGTACCAACTTTTGAGGGTATCATTTTGGTGAAAAATGACACTGTATCACCCACATGTATAGGTAGACTGCGAGCAGTTTCTTTCTGTTCCTCAGAACCCTTAACCCAGTTAACTAGTGACTGATATTTTGTTGGTGAGAGCGTATCATGTGACCTGTTTCCGCCAATTGAATGTGTGTCCTTGGCTATAAACTTAAAACAATTGACAGCTCTTGAATTATACATGAAAGCATAGCTAAACATACATTGTACAAAGCTAAACTGGTTTACAAGTTATTTTTAATAAACATTCAAGTTTCAATACCTGTAAAAAACATTTTCTGTGTTGCCTGGCATGGAGAAACGATTCTTGTAGTTGGAGAAATTACTGTGAAGAACAAATTTTCTGGATTACAAGCAGGGTTCTCGCCAGACCGAAATGACAAAAGGGCGCAAATCAACATAATAATAAACTAATTTACATAACAATAAAATAAGTCCTTACAACAAAAAAGCGCCTTCAGAAATGATTCAATTAATTAAAAAGCTAACGAAATTACCATATTTACCAGTGTATAATGCGCACTTTTTATCTCAGAAATCGAGATGGGCATTAAACACGGAACCTTTTGTTTTCATACCCAGTAACTTGCATAACAACACAAAAAAATACAAAGTCAATCAACTCCCAGTTTTATGAAACATGGAGAACAACTTAAGACAAAAAGTTTGCCTAGCTTCACGCATCATTTCAGTCTACATCGATCTCTCATTTCAGTTTGAGTACTGTAGGTTTACGATCGCGATCGAAGATCTGTTGCATTTTCTTGAGTATTTAAATGACAAAAATGATTTACATGAAGAATTTTCCATTTGGGCTTTGTGAAAATTTGATCCATAATTTATCTTCTGGGTTTTTTTGCCCAAATACCGCAAAATTTCAATGAAAAAAGTGGTAGTATTCCACGCCATCTTGAATCTTGTCACATGGCCAGCAAGATGTCTCCTCGTCCATAAAATGTTACAGGCGTCATGAAAATGGTCGCATTCGATCGTGGTGCAGTAAACAGCCAAACAAAACGAAGAAAACATCACAAAAAATTAATGTTTCATCGAAGAGCAAAACATAAAACAATTTGCATCAACACTTGTAAATAAATACATGCTGGTTGAGCTGGATTTGAGAGTGCTGCTGTTTTTTTTTCAGAAATATATTTCAATATTTGTAGTGAAGACTTTTTCTTTTCTCGAAGCTGGCTTCAAATCGGGGTGTGCATTATACACGGGTAAATACGGACGGTAGCTATTCTGCATATAAATGTGTTGTTTATGGCCATAGCAAAAGTCAAAATCGCTGACTTGTATGTTGTATCATGTTGCAGATTCACTGCGACACTAGGAATTCTTTCGATCATCGATGTTCAAATTTGCAAAGTGCTTGAAAGGGTTTACGCTTTTAAATTGCGCCAAGAAGGTAGCAAAATTATCTTTTTGAAGCAAAAGCGGCTGCTAAAACAAAAGGGCGCTGAATAAAGCAAAAGGGCTCTAGGAAAAACAAAAGGGCACAGCGCCATTCTGTTTTGGCCTGGCGAGAACCCTGTACAAGTGAACTTAATGTTTCAAACTAAAATAATTAAACCACAATCTACATGTATATACACAGCATCTAAAACAGCTTTAGCATCTCCTACGGGTATGAAGAATCCCCCTCTCCCCAGACTAGGGGACAATGCAGCCTAGATACTTGTCGGAGATTTTATTGGAACCCCTAAGAGGTACCAATCTGGGTGTGGCTCATGTCGATTTTAAAACCTTTTAAAAATACATGTACATGTACAATCCAAAAATGCAAATGCAGACAACATTTCAATCAATTTCAATGAAGCTAAAGATAACAGCATCAAATGCTTTCCAAACTGGCTGTGATTTTACATGTATGTCTCTGTTTGTTTGTATGATGCTAAGAAAGCCCTTAAAGGTTCCGCAATGCATGCAAATGTCAACGTTTCTTCTTTGACACCCTTTAGAAGCAGTACCAAACCCTTGGATTTTTACCCCTTGGAGGTACAACGAGCATTCCCCACCCCAGAAAGTAAGGTCACCCCCTCTTCCCAAGGGCATGTCACATCGTAAAACAGAAATCTCCCTCCCTTCCTGGCCCCAAAGAACAACAGACACTTTGGCTGCTTTTAAAGACTGACTGCTGATAAAACATGACAAATATATTGAGTAAAATCCATCCATCAAGTTGAATGTGATTTGTGTTATAGGTTGAAGATTTTCTCAAATGTAAAATTTGAAAAAAACAGTAAGCTTGCAGCTGTCTGTAGCCTTGTTCATAATGAGTAACAAAAGAAAGTGTGTGATGATCTTGTACTCTATGGTCATGGTTGTGTGGGCATGGGGCTGGGTCGTTTAAAACTCAATCTTATTACATGTACATGTAGATTGTTCCAAATACTGTAGGACAGTATATTATCCTGAAAGGGGTAAAGGAGGCGCTGTTCATCTAAGCTTACAGAACCACATTCAACAAGGAGGGTGGACAGCTGTCTCCTCCTAACTGCCAACAAGCCAAGCTAGGATAATTAACCACTTACTAATGATTTTCATGATTTCCTGGGCAGGTCATGTAAGGTACATATGCAGCAACAGGTTGAATTTGATTTAAGAAGTCATCACCAACCCTTGCGTTGTCCTACAGTATTTGATGAAAGAAAATATCTGTTATGCATCATTTTTGTTTTGAAGAGTTGAATCAGTTTGAATCTGAAGTACTGGTAAACAGGGTTCCTGCAGGTAACAACTCAGCAAATTTCAGTTAGACCCTTTTAAGACTTTTCATAACCTAAATTTGTAAAATTTAAGACCTAAATATCGACATACTGTACGCAGGCCAATAGTAAATGATGATGGCACATATGATCGTTCTGTTTGACAGCTGGTGCAGAAAATGATTACTGGACCATCCAAAAACTTTCACAAATTACAGTAGCTGTATGCTTTTCATACCATATTTTTTAATACAATCTGAAGAACTTGAGAATGAGAAACAAAAAATACTCCAGACCTAAACAAAAATTTAAGACTTTTTAAGACCTCAAGGATGAATCTGTCGAAAATATGTAAGTCTCCTGCAACATGCAGGAGAGTTAACATCTCTGTACAATGTACATGTATGTACAGTAGAACTTTCAATTGATACATAATGTTTTAAGACAAATAACTAACACTGAAAAGAAATTGTGAGTTTAATACATACTTTTTTAAGATCAATAACTATGACAGTTCATTATTATCGAGTGATCAACTTAATCTTGACAATAAAAAAAATTATCTGACAGGCTCACTATGAATAAAATAAATTATAATTCTTTACCTACTGTATACTGCAGTGCTGGCAGAGCAATGCTGATATTTTTATACAACCAAGTTTCAAATTTGAATACAAAGTCATGTAAATTTATAAACACTAACTTATACATTATGCAAATGCAAAATATAAAAAAAATGCAAGTTAATTCACAGTCACTTACCTCATACATGTCATATGCAAAATCACCTAAATAAAAAAAAACTGATTAATAAAAATAATAAAAATAACAACGTAAACAATTTGTGCAGTGCCTTTAGCTAAGTTCAAAAGCCTGTACTGTTGCATGTCACATAGAAATTTAAATCACAAAATGTAGATTGAACTAAAATTCAGTTTAAGAGATTAAATTATGAAGATGTCAATTACATGTACCAAAAAAGTGATGTCTATACACAAATGCATCGTCATTAAAAAGAATCATTAACTTTTAACTCACTCTTTAAATTCCCTATAAAACTTCGAAAATCTGAATTCTTATCGAACAGTATGGGAAAAGTTTGGTTTCTTGGGAGCTAGGGGGATGGGGGGCAGTATTGGGATAAATTGTTTGGTAATGAGAATAAAGCAATTGATCATACACAACAATTTACCTATTAAGATGAAAAACAAAATTCTTTCAACCTGTTTACAAGGAAACTACAGGGACAGCTGAGGAGAATTCAGCAATACGCCATGCGGCGTGTTCAGGCTGAAAGGGTTGATACCCACCAACATGTAGAATGGCGTCAAGTTGTCCTCTCTGGACCTCCTGTTGTAGGGAACTCAAAGACTTGGCATCAACACTCCCAAGGTCACCATATAAGGCAATTCTTGGGCTCCAGTCAACGCCCTCCTTTAGTGCTGTAAACTTGAACACACTGCTCCAACCATCATTACCGCCACAATGATATTCTAAATAGTACAAGATCAAATCACCAGTTACATAAAACACCAGTTGGTAATGTATAACAATTGGCATTAAAGTTTAAAATTCTTTAAGTTGTCTTTAAACTGGTGATCAAGGATATATATTAATTACATGTAAATCATCAGCTTTGATGCCACAGTGGACAAAACTTGAAATAAATAATTATTTATAGTAATTATTATTCATAATTATTATAATTATAAATATTATTATTATATTTTATAATTATTATTTATTATTATTTATAATAATTAATATTTATAATTATTGTACATGAAACTACAAAAAGCACTCACATTTATTTAACATTTTTATAAGCTCAAGTGCAAAGATTTTAAAATTGTTTGCACATACCATAGCTTTTTCCAGGTATCAGTCCACTCAATTTCACCCTGTGAATAAACTCAACTCTTTTTTCTGATCCTCCATCAGTAAACTTGGTAACCGAGCCTGTCGCCCTACGGTTAAAAATCTCATCACCAACCATGTTATACTCCACAACAGAATACTGGGTTGCAACCAGTGTGGTCCATGTCACTACCATTTCAGTTGGGTCGCCTGTGGTTGACAGAATAATCAGTTCAAGTTGTGTACCCGGTAATTGTACAGCAACTTATGTAATCATTGCCAGGGTGAAAACTATAAATTGAAACTGGTATTTGTACATTGTAGAAACAAAGTACTAACTAAAAATGACAACATGGCTAAATAAAGGTTAGTTTCATGTCTACTGCCAACTCTTACATGTAATAAAAGCAGTGAAAAAAGATGCATATACAAGCATCAAGTCTATAACATAATAGAAACTTTTTTAATATATGAGTTTCATATATTCATTTCATAATAGAAACTGGCACACAATATTTTTGCAGGAAATTTAAGACCTTTCTAGTTATTAGGCTCTAACTTTGAAAATTTACCTTATAAATTTCTTAAATTATTTTGATTTGAAATATTTGTCAAACACAGTAACTTACATAAAAAGGGGCGTATAGCCAGGATTCATACATGTACATCTGACTGGCCTAAATGTGGGGGAGGGGGGTTTATATCCATATGTTATTTTAAACATGTACATGGGCTCAAAAAGTTTATCAGTTAGCTGTCACACCCATTGGTTAATTGTGATGTCATTTCCCGGTTGTTTTACATGTACCACCTTGTCCAGATAGAACATTGAGTCTTTTTCTTTACCAGAACATGCAGTTTGAAGACTAAAAACTGTAGCTGGTGCTGTACCCGGTTTTCCAAGCAAAGTATCTTATTTTCCCAGGCTTAAGAAAAACACTGTACTGTACATACACCTGTAGGGCAACTTACTGTATGCCTTAGAAATGGGGGACAGGGTTCATATGGGATTTTACAGTACATGTGGCTGTAGAATTTAGTGTACTTTCCTTAAGTTAACATTCAAGAGGCTTTACAGCAGTTGTATGACTTGTACAAGAAGAAAAAATTACTAAAAATTGAAGTTAAGTATATTAATTTATTATAAAAGTTGCAGAGCTGATTAAATGATGTTATATTTTTGGATGGGCCTTGGAATGCTCTGTGTACAGTATAGGCAAATTAAAAAAATTCCTGATTTCTCATCCTGTTACACTGGACAATTTTCTCAGCAACTTGTCTCTCAATGCTTGAAAATATAATGTTGCAAGTTGCCGAGGTTGGGTGTTACACTACAAATCGCTCTCAGCAACTTGCAATGTTTTTAGCCGGGTTAGGTAAGCTTGTTCTTGTACCCAGCTCCTCAGAATGACAAATAAGAAGTGTGGCATGCACCCTTGTTAAAACTGTCCTAAAATTGTGAGAAAAGTTGCTGGGGGGGGGGGGGGTTGTGATACACTGTGCAGTGGTGCTGCCTGTTGCTGCAATCTGTTGCAAAAAGTAGACCTGAGTTCTACACTGAGCAACACTTCGTGTAACAAAAAATATTGTGAAGCAACCGTGTTACATTTTGCAGTTCTCTGGCAACTTGTCTCACAACAGCATTGTGAGACAAGTTGCCAAGAAAATTGCGCAGTGTAACAGGGCCTTAACTTGGCTTCCTAATCTTTGCGCACAGACACAGTTCGAATTCAGCACACAAAATGAGAAAAAGAAAAAAAATTAATCTTCTCACTTCATACTCGTGTTTGAATTGGCTTTGTTTATTAGCTAAATTCACTGAGATTGAAATTTGCAAAAGCACCGAAAACCCATGATCTGCCTCCATCAAAACCTATATGCATCATCAAAATTTAAAAAATGTTATTGACAATGACAGCCTGCAATTCATTTTGAAAAAAACATAAAAGTTTGTGATGTTGAATGGCCGAGGTTATTCATATTCAAAATCATCTCAGATTAAATTTTATCTATGGTGTGGTATTTGGGGACGAATCAGGTCTGTTCTTGACGAATAATATGAAGATCGACCTGAGTTAGTAAAGCATCGTGACTAATTGCATGTCTTTCTGAATGCCATACGTCAGGGAAAATGTGAAGCGGCATGATGTATCCACGGAGCAGTGTTTGTTTTGATTCTTACTTTCAAACAAAATGAAGCCAAAACTGATGCAAACTGCATACCTGTACTTGAAATATGGATCTGTTCAGGCTGAGGATCAAGGCCATTGGAAATTCCAATGAAAAACAAGAACAACAACGAAACCTTCCCTTCCGCCATCACGATTTGTGTGTGCTTCACTTGATTATCATGTGATCGCATGCGCATAATGACGTCATTGTTGTTCGCAGAGACTGGTATACCACCGTTACGTAACGTTACGTGAAGTTTTGTTTCGGATGATAAATCCTCGTTTCGGACACATTCTAGCCATATCTTGTATATTGGCTTTAGATGCATGTAATAGAGTTACCTGGGAAAGTACACATACATTTTGCACTCTACGGTAAAAATTTCGGACGTTTAAAGCTGTTGGACGGTTTTATTTTCGGTCACTATTTTTGTCCGAAATTTAAACTTGTCCGAAATGATTTGCCAGCAATGTACTCTTTGAATGAGCACTCCTGATCCGCAGGTCCCAAAATCGAACAAGCACCCACCTCCAACAAATGCCCAAGTAGCTATCGTGAAACACGAGGAGACTGGCAAATTCTACAGCTTGAATGTTCGTGTGCGCATAAAGCTCTTTCTGCATTAGCAGTGATCCCGCAACGAACTCGAGATGAACTCGTTACCCCTTGTTTTGTCATTCACTGAAACGAGTGTCCTCACTGAATAAACACCCAAATCGAACAAGCGCCAACCCTCATGCGCCAAGGGCGGCCCAGTTGCTCGAAAGTTAAATTGTCAATCAACTCAACGATAGGGCTTACTTCTTTATACTGTAGACTGATTTAGGTTGTCATTTGGGATTGACGAAACTGGATTAACTAGGAGTGTTTGAACAGTAGTTGAGACTTCGTGTTCTTTGACAGATAACTTTAATAGTAGTAAAGTATCGCCTAACAGGGCCGTAGCAAGCCTTGGAAAACTGGGGGAGCACCGCCAAGAGCCGAAGGTGTGAGCCTTTTAGGGGGTCCGGAGGCATGCTCAGTCCCCCGGGAAATTTTGAAAACTAGTTCGTCTAAAAACGTGTTTCCTGGGTTTTAAACGCCATTTGAAATAAAAACAGAGTGTCTAAAACTATTAAAATATGACAAGTTTTTCTCAAACTTGGAGCATTTTTCTGAGCTTGATACATTTGACACATTTGCTGGGGAAAAAACTGGGGGGGGCACGGGCCCCCCCGGCCCTACCCTTTGCTACGGCCTGCCTAACCCTGGGTTACACTTAAACCGCTTTTTCAAGAGCGCGGCTATTCTAAAAACAATGACATCTGCAAAGGGTACAACCACCCACAATATGGAATCCCTGTAATTTCCCCTTGACTTGAACACCTTTCAAAACTAAGTAATTTTGATAAATTAGACCAATACCATCTCAGTAACTGGAGAAAATCGAGAACCCATCATGCTTTGCAAACTAGGTACTGTGCTTTTCGCCCCTTGTTCATTGCGCTGCTTGCATAGGAACTTATAGCGTTTGTAATTATTATATTTCATTCATTAGTTTTAGTCTTTTTCAGTGAGATTATACTGAATCTACCTATTGCCTGCGTGTTCCTCGCAGGTTGCCGAGCCGATAAAACGTTTGTTGACTGTCTGCGCGCGCGCGTAATGCATCATTGAGTGATTGTGTCGTCACGCGTTGCTCATCAAAAGTGGATCGATCTCTTCGAGAGTTGTCATTTCTTGATCACCTTGCTAGAAACCAACTGCAGCAAAACTTGAGCTGATTTTATTGCGATAAGATTGTTAAACATTTAGTTATACTGAGCTTCAACAAGACAACAAGACTGAGCAAGAACAATTGCAAAAAGTCAAGGAAGGTAAGAAATGCGATTCATATTTAACATATCTTACAATTCTTTGTAAAGTTTAAAGATTTAAGCAGTTTTTAAACTTCATGTTCGGTCTCTATCAAAAAGATCTGGATGGTTTCTTTTACGAAATAAAGCTAACTTGCTTGGAAATGAAATTAGCTCAAGAGCGAATAGAAATGATTCAAAATGTTATCAGCTATCCCGCTCCAAGGTTGCCGATTGATCAAATCACTAGTATTTGACAATAAAACTCTTTCGATTTCAAGATTGACAATAACTTGACAAGAATCTGGAGTACTTGAACGTTTTTTCAATTCAAATAAATCTTTAACTAAAGAGAAACAAATAGATTAGTAATTATTAAGAAAGTAGATAATATAAACGATTGATCAATAGCGATATTTCTTGTGGTCCTTTAAGTATTGCAGAACCAAAGATTTGGTAGAAGTAAAATTTTTTATTCTTAAAAGAATCAAGTGAAAACTGCTGAGTTGTCAGCCCTATTGTGAACTGAAATTAACCTTTTAAAAAAGTTAGAGATTTGCTTACTTTCCATAAATTAGTTTTAATTTTTGGAAAACAGTTGTGGTTGTTCAAATGACACGAAACTGGTTCAACAACGGACAAGTTAATTACTTAATACAGAAACTTCCAATTTAGGAAAATTAGCTATTTTTTTTCTGTTTTCTTCAGTATTCAGTAAGTTTCTCTTCCTCATGTCTGTTTTGGAAACTGATCTACTTCAAGGCTATCGCCAGTTATTGCACAATTATAATTCAACTTTGCGTTTAAGCCGAGAGAGCATATTTGATTACCAACACCATAAACTCTCATCCAACTCTAGTACTGCCATCCTCGGAAACAAAGTGCGTCGGGAGAGCAAAACTGACAAGGCCGCTGAGTCGCCCTTCCCTCCGCGTTTTTGTTTTCCTCTTGCTCTGTTCGTATCTGTTCGTTTTCCCTTCCCGACGTCCTGGGTTTCAGATGATGTAGTACTCCTTATACGTTCTGTCTTCGAATATGTTAAAGTTAAAGAATAATGAAATATTCAGCAGTTGTTCGCTTTATCATATACATAGCTAAACATCCACTGAAGTATCAAAAACTGATACAAGGTGTTAGTTTATTGTTTCTTCTGTACGTTTTCACCAAAGAAATCAGGATTTTAGGTAATTGGCAATATCAACAGTGGGCCGTTTTTGAGCTGTGTTCATTACACTGTATCAGCTATTCGGTTTTTAGGGTTTAGGGTTATTGTTTGTTGTCTTTTGAGAAGTTATTGTTATCTTAGCCATTTGTGTTTTTCGATTCGTTCGGTATAGACTGACTACAGCAAAATGTCAAGAGTCTCGGAAAAATGAGAATTAATCTCACAACGGAGCAAAAACCTGGTTAGAACAGTTTGTAATAATCAAAGTTTTTCAAGAACAACTACATCTTTGTTTATTTTTCCTTTATTTGTCAATTGTGACAGGTCAACTGCGTTTTTTGCAGATCTTTAAAACGTATGCGCAGTTCTTACTACAAAGAGTCATCTGAGCGTTTTGGGTAAATTGGAACGCAGCGTGTTCTTACAAAATTTGTACTTTTTTAAAAAGAAATAGGAATTTTCTGATTTTTTTTACCATTCCCGAAGGTTTCCAAATAGGATTTATACACTAAGTTCAGAGAAGGTTTCTATATTTTCATTTCAATGTCATTGCACTTTATTGTTTTGAATATTATTTTCTTTAATTTAGCTTATAATGCAAATTTTTGCGTTTCCATTGTTTACTTTTCGAAGCCCGCGCAGGTGTGACATCTTACACTTGCCCTCTATCCCTAGGGTATGCAACTGGCAGTGACATTGTTTCCTTCTTTTTTTTTCGCGATGATGCGTTTGGGCAGGCAAAGTTTATCCTGATACGCTAGTAATTTATGGATAGCTTTAATTTTAGTTTATTATCAGTAAACGTTAGAGGCATTAATAACGATAGAAAGCGTAGAAAACACTTCGCCTGGCTACATAAGCAGCCAGCTAATGTAATATATTTGCAAGAAACTTACAGCTCCCCTCAAATTGAACGTCAATGGGTATCTGAATGGGATGGACAGATTGTTTTTGCACATGGCAGTAATCATTCGCGCGCGCGACTCAAAGGCAGACAATAAAAGCCGATGTCTTTTCATTAACGTGAAAATTAAGGAAAGCGACTTCGCACTTTTAAAAGTCTACGCTCCAAATACAGCAAATTGTCAAGTTAACTATTTCAAAAAATTGAAAAATTTTCTCAATGTTCAATACAAAAACTCACCTTGTCCGTTACTATAGGGAGGCGACTTCAATTGTGCTCTGGACCCGAACATTGACAAAAAGGGAGGTGTCTACCCAAACAAAGGAAATGTTACCAACGAAATAGAGCTACTTAAGTCAGTTTCTGATTTGAATGACACTTGGAGACTGCAAAATCCATCCGAAAAACGATTCACTTGGAGGAGAAAACGGCCAACATTAATACAGTGCATGTTATGTTCAATGAGTTGTGTTGTGGAATGTTGTGTTCAGCGTGTTGTGTTGTGCTGTGTTATGCTGTGTAGTGTTATGTTGAGCGTGTATGTTGTGTGGTGGTATGTTATGTTATTTTCAGTGTGTTGTGTAGTGAATGCTAAACAAACATATAATTAAAAACAGTTTCACAATCACTCGAAAACAAGACAAGTTGCTTGTGTAGTGAAGTGTAATGCAGTGTAGTATAGTGTATAGAGAGTAGTGACAGAGCAGTGTCGTGTAGTGTCGTGCAATATTTGTGATTCTGTGAGGTATTGCCGAAAACTGTGTGACGCGTGCTTCGGATGGCAGTATACTATAATGCTTGATTCCTTCCTGATAAAGACAGTTACAGCAACGAGAAAAAAATTGAGTTTTATAGTGCACAACCAAATGACGAAATTAAACATTTAGAATCAAACTGAAAAGGTAAACAGACGATGATGTGTATTGCGCTGTAGCAGCGCATTCGCCAACCTTGCATAAACTTAGGTACTTTACTGCAAGGCTTCCAACTTGATAACGCTTTCGGCAACACTTCAGCAAACTTAAATTGTAATAAAGAACGTTGAGAATCTTTTTCCAGTTAAAGCGTCAGTGCAAACAAAATTTCAATGTTTTTGCAGTAGAACTGGAAATGTACTAGTTTAAACTTTTCACACAGTTTCTTTTCCAATTTGGCAGCACAAGAACAGCATGCTAGGTGTGAAAGGTGTACTTATAAACGCACCATTGTTTGACTGGCCAATGGGGTTGCTGTATTTCTGTGATATGTAGCAACGTTGAACCGACTGGATAGCAGCGGCGCCTGCCTAAAAATAAACTTTTTTGTGCTAGGATTACAACTAGAAAACAATACCATTTGGATATTTTTTAATGTATTAGTTTTGTATTGAATGGTACAGAAGAGTTTAACAGTAAAAACTTCCGTATAAGAAGCTGTATAATGTTGTATAATGATATATAAATTCTGTTACGTAGGTTTTTGCTGGACTGACAATTAACCACTTCTCATGAACAGCGTCATAACCGGCGTCATATTTTATTGATAGCAAGCTTGATGTACCGTGAAAACATTTTCCACTTGTTAGGGCCCGTTCATGTTTCATGCCAAAGGAGGCATCGGAGAGAAAATCTCAAGCAGTTTTAGTAAGAAAACCTGGTGCCCCTCCCCCCATTTGAAAACCAAAAGTTGCATGATCCTTCGTGCCTAAAATGTTCTGCAATTGGTCTGCGATTTAATGGAGCCGAAACCAATTGTAAAATTACGCTCATTTTAGGAATACCACCAATGACCAGTTGTTGTTTCAGCATTTATTTTGAGAAATGAGTTGTTGTTTTCTGTACAATTCAAATAAGCTATATGTAACTCTGCCAAACTTCAGAAAATTTCCTTGACCACCTTTTCTCGCTATCAAAAATGTCATGACCCTTCCTACTTTTTTTGCCGACTTCCTCTCTGCCACTGACAAGAGATGGAAGCTTACGCTGCTTCAAGCATTCCATGATATGGAAACTGACGCTGCTTCAAACTAACTATAAGATATGCTTACTATCGAACGCTTCTGAACGTTATAGGACACTTGCGTCAAGTTCAAGGCAATAAAACTGCCGAGAAACCCAGCCTCCGCGATTAGTTCCAAGCTACGGTAACACGAGCAACAAAATTGTGCAACACTGCTGCAAACGAGTTGAATATAAATCTTTTCCCTCCGCCATTTTTTGTTTTCGCATCACGAACGATCTTTGAACCTTTTTGCCATGACTGACACCTTCAGCCAATCAGAAGCGCCGGCATATAAACTTGCTACGAAACAAGTTTGCTTTGGAGTGGTAAAACGCGTAGCATTTGGAGATTTTCTTGCAAAAAGGTGAACGGACTTCTATTTTCTGCAACACACGTTTGCAACTTGTAATACCCTTTCTTGTTGCCAGACAGGTTTTGAGTTGGGGATGCAGCAACTTTGCAAGACGAGTTGCACGTTTTTGTTGCTCGTATTACCGTAGCTCTACTATTGTACCGAAAGATCCATAGATTGATTCTCCTTTGCCTACGTGCACGAAAAAGGCGCAGGATACACTCACATTGGTTTGGAGGTTGATTTTGTACATTTGATACAAACCAACAGGGATTTGCATGACAACTGTGTAGTACTTATGGCCAGAGAAATGGGGCGGGGGAGGCTCTTTGTTTCAGTTGAAGAACCAACTACAGGAAGCGGATATGCATTCACAATTTTGTTGAAACATTTTTATAAAAAACTTTACCGAAAATATTTGATAACAAAACTACTCTACTACTAGCTCAACAAAACGAATAGTTGGACCTTGCTTAAAAACTTTGGAATCGTTTAATGACAAATACTTCCTTGACATAAAGTTAAAAAAACCAAAATATTAGTCAAAAACACCGAAATATGTTTCTTTTTTATATTAATAACAAGTAGATAGATATTGTTCAGGAACATACCCATTAGGAATTAAAATTACCACTTCAGGTAGGTTATCACAAAAAATAGCATAAAAGGCAAGACAACAAGCCGTCTCTGTCCAAATGTCAATTTCCTTGTTAAGATGACAACATATTAATTCTGGTTCTCCACAATTCCTCTCGCAAGAAGATGAAACCCCTTCCCTTAAATGTAATAACCAAACCAAGGATTTATGTTCCACGCATTTGAAGTCTTGGAAGGTCAGCAGGTTGTTTCATGGAAACACATTGACCTTGAGCGGCTGCAAACAAGGCGATGTCAGTTTAAGAACACGTCTGCTTTTGTTTGTAAGCTGTGCCAGTTGTAAAGAAAACTACCGAAAATTTGATATTGTGGACGTGGCGGAATTAAAACCAGTTGGAGAAGGGTAAGCTGTTTGTGAATCTAGTTGGTAAACTTTACTTTTACGTGCAAGTCATGTGTTGATGCTCCGACAGATTGTGCAGATATAAACTAAAGAAGTCGTATTTCAGCAGGTGCATTTGGTTTGACTAAATTCTCAAAGATCCACTTGCAATGAATCCCAATAGTCCTCTTGTGATAAGGATAATTGTGCTATATAAAATTAACCATCGTTATTTTTGTATATATTGGTTGCATCAAATGTGTGAAATTTTAGCTAAGCCCGTAACCACAGTGTAAAACAGTGTGAAGTACTGTACACTGTTATTGAGTTAAAATTTGAGTTGTTTGTTGTTTCATAAAGGTGCATCGTTACCCCAAAGCAGTCAACAAATTTGAGGTTTTCATCAAATTGCACAACAATTCCCAAAGTCTTGAACAGTGTCACTGCGCAATGGATGTAAATTGACCTGCAAGTGACACGCCAACGGTCTGGGTGGCATCATTGCTTTCAAAGCAGACATCCTTGATATCGATAGGGCATCAAGAATTGACGTCGCAGGTTGGGGAGTGTAATTACTGTTCATTTGTATTTAACGAGAATTGATTCTGCCCTTGTTTTTATCTTTCTGGTCGGTTATCAAGAAAATAAGTATATGGATAGTAGTTTATTGTTTGTAAATATTCACACTTTAGATTCAACTGTCGATAGATCCTCGATCTCAGTATACTTTTAGTATATTTTCTGTTTCTATTATTGTTGCCTTTGAGCCATTAGCATTCCAAACAAGTGTTAATTGTTTGACAAACTGCCAAGAAAAAAATCAAGCAGTGTAAGTCTTTGAGTATTTATACAAACACAAAAAGTTTGAACAAACTGGTGTTTAATATGAATGCAGCAGCTACTTTTGGAGACACCGAAATGGCGTATGAAGTCATTCACAACCTTGCCTCGCCTACTTACAAACCCAATTATAGGAAGCGTAAAGTATTCATAAGTGTCACACACGTAGCAGACTGAGCCGCATTTAGTTTTCAAAATTTAGGAGAGGCGTTTGTGTCCTCGGCCTCATAGCTGGCTGGATAAAGATCTCTGACAAATCCCGCTTTACCAAAACTTCCACGATTATTAAGAAGAGGGTGAAATAGACACAAATACCCGCCCTGGTCAGTTTTTTTACAAGTAGATCTGATTTTTTGAATACCTTGATAACATGCATTCGAACATTCAAAAATAGCCCTGTAATATTAACTGGGTAAATACTTCCAGTTATTTCAGTCTCTATACTAAAGAAATCTCTGTCAGCTAAACTTTTTATAATTCAGCATTCAATTATTGATTGATATTTTTACCTTCCTGTTCAGGCGACTCATGTGCAGTAATCACTACGAAGGGGGAGGTGGAGGAGGTGAGTTGACCCTTAGGGACCGGAAGACAAAGATTGACTTGTGTACCACCCGCTTTTAGTCGAATAAGTGTCCACCACAAAAGAAGGGTTTTAGTAGCAAGTATGATTTATTACGCTTGTTCTTGTATCTGCATGTTTTCAATGCTGTGTCTTTTTTGCTTTGCAAACTGTTAATGCAAACGCGCCGTTAGAGAAATTTGAGCTGTTAAAACATTATACAACCAAAGTAGGTAACCCGGCTAGAAGGGTAACCCTGGCAAGCAGAAAAGGTCACCCGCTTGCAAGGTGGGTTACCCGGCTATCAAGATTGTAAGCAGTCCCCATGAGATCGCTGCAGGCGTGAATTGAGTCGACTCCCGAGGTAAAAGATTTGAGTTATTAGGAGAACGTAAGTGAGAAAATGGCTCAAAGAAAGAACGAATTTAGTTCGAGTTAGCGGGAGGTTGGACATATCGAGGGTTCGA
This sequence comes from Parazoanthus swiftii, assembly GCA_025403585.1. NCBI lineage: Eukaryota > Metazoa > Cnidaria > Anthozoa > Zoantharia > Parazoanthidae > Parazoanthus > Parazoanthus swiftii. Next base: position 6,653 of record JAOBYE010027792.1, on the reverse strand, counting down.
GTTATCAAGAGTTAACTAACTGTATGTAAATGCGTTATTCGAAAGGTGGTATGCAGTACGAGAGGGTGGATTTAAGGACGTATTTGGGCATGGGGGGAGGGGGAGATGGGGGCGGAGTGAGTGCCATCAACTCTCATCGTGCTGGCAACGGCGGCAATGGCAGAGGAATTGTTCATCTTCAACTTGGAAAACTCACACTGCATGGGAGCATCGTTGCAAATGGTGATTATTGAAATATATAATGTGTTAATTCACAGCATTCGAAGGTATTTTGCTTCTCAGAGCAAGGAAGGTGTTCCATCCACTACCATGTCTGTTAAGATTGTTTCAATTAAATATTAAATTGCGGTTAGAAATATACTCAACGTACACCTTTTTATTGATTTTTATCCGATTTCTGGAACTTTTCCAGTTAACAATGTCCCAAATTCAACAAGTTTCCATCATGTTAGCAAAGCTCCAAGTTGAATGTCGTGGAAATGATTTAATAATGGGTAAACCAAAGATGGTTAATGTCTATTTGCTTTGAACGAATGAAAAATAATTCCAAAGTTCAAGTTTTTTTTAATAGCCGTAGCTTTAAGATAATTGTAGTTTGTAGCCAGCAAAAATGCTAGTAAATAATAAAGTTTCTTAAGCCTCTGCTGTGCTTTTTAATTCTATTTTTCAGCCTCGTTTTTTCAGAATGCAGGTAAAAAGCCAGTTCATTAAGCTGCGAAACGGTCAGTTTGATACCGTTTGAGTGACCGCGGAGCGTGTTTTGGATTGGTGGGGCTAGCACGAGCACCAGGGGGATCTGGGGGCATCCTCCCTCAGAAAATTTTAAAGTTTAGAGCTTCTAAAATCACCGGAATTGCGTTAAACTTAAAAATCTTAATTATTACAGGATTGTTTTAAAATTTTTTGTCTTTATTTAAAAGAACCGAGACGATCTTTTTGGGGCTGAAGCCAAGTCAGCCCCCAAGCTCCGCGGTTCTGGTTTGGCCGCGTGATAAGCTGGGCATTAAATAAATTGATCAGTTGAAGATCGGAGAAACTGAAGTGTCCTTTGCAGCGAGCATTCTGAAAGGAGAGGCTGACAAACAGGAAAAAAGACACAGCAAAAGTATATTAAAGTAACGGTATATATTCTCAAAGCAACAGAGTTGTAATGACTGATGCCGTTTTTGATTATCAGGTGATCAGGGGAAGTGTGTCGATAGGAAAAAGCACCGTTCTGCACCCGGGGGTAGTGGTGCGAGGGGATCTGTGGCCATTTTCACTGATCACCGATATTCTCCTTGGAGGTTATAGACATATGAAGAGTCACATTTCTACAATGGGGACAAGAGCGGCCAACAACTCGAGTACTACGAAGTTCATCGTCTTGAAGCGGTCTTGATTCCGTTCCGAGATTATGCCTCCTACCATATCTACTCGCTACAAATGCTGGTAAATTGCTTGAATTTATGTAGATACTTATCGGGTTTTGAAAAGTTTATTGGTTTGCGAAACAAATAACTCTTCTATGTATGTCATGCAGAATAACAAAATAAAGTTATTTGTTATTACACCCATGTATAATTCTATGGAAAAAGAAGTGCCGTAGTACGGTTTGTCTTATCTTGCCTTCCTTTTTTCTTTCGTGTCTCTTCTTGTCTTGTCTTGCATGCCTTGCTTTGCCTTGCCTTGTATTGCCTTGCCTTGTCTTGTCTTTCCTTGTTTTATCTTTTCATGCCGTGCCTTATCTTGTCTTCTCTTGCCTTGTCCTGTCTTGCCTTGCTTTGTCTAGTCTAGTCTAGTCTAGTCTAGTCTAGTCTAGTCTAGTCTTGTCTTGCCTTGTCTCGCCTTGCTTTGTCTATAATCTAGTCTTGTCTTGTCTTGCCTTGCCTTGCCTTTTCTTGCCTTGCCTTGTCTTGTCTTGCCTTGCCTTGTCTTGTCTTGCCTTGCCTTGCCTTGCCTTGCCTTGTCTTGTCTTGCCTTGTCTTGTCTTGTCTTGTCTTGCCTTGTCTTGCCTTGCCTTGCCTTGTCTAGCCTTGCCTTGTCTTGTCTTGCCTTTTCTTGTCGCTTATTGTTTTGTCTTGCATGCCTTTTCTGCTTTGCCTTGTCTTGTCTTGTCTTGTCTTGTCTTGCCTTGTCTTGTCTAGTCTTGTCTAGCCTTGCCTTATCTTGTCTTGACTTGTCTTACCTTGCTTTGCTTTGCCTTGTCTTGTCTTGCCTTCCCTTTTTTTTGTCACTTGTTGTTTTGTCTTGCATGCCTTGTCTTGTCTTGTCAAGTCTAGTCTAGTCTAGTCTTGCCTTGCTTTGTCTTACCTTCTTGTCTTTGACTGTGTTATCTTGTCTTGAATTGTTTAATTGTCTAATTTTGACAAAAGAGAAAGTACCTTCAACTCAATAAGTATGCATTGACGTATTTTTCGTATCTCTCTGTTTTTTGGTGAACGAATTGAGCGACTTCCATGACAGAGACAGCCTATTTTACAGAAAGAAGTATTTGAGACAAATTGTTGAGCATGGTAACAAATGAATACAAATACGCTCACTGGGCCTGCAACACCATCTTCAAGAGGCTGGTAAGTTAATTAATTGTGTTGTTTGGATAGATATCAAGTGCCAACATTTTTTTTCAAACAACAAGATAATTTGGAAGTTGCTAAAACGAGTCAGTTTTGAAAGACTCCTTCAATAGCTCTCAAATCATTTTTGTGCGTAAAACGTTGACCGATAGCGTAAAACGACAATAACAAGTACAAACTGTTTGCAACTGTATGAGTTGACTGTACCAAGAAAGATGGTGGCTATGTATTTACCACAAAACCTTGCAAACCTAACACAGCCAGTTGATATAAGGAAAGCCATATACTTTTGCGATATTCACCCATGTACAGTACAATGTTGTGTATACCTAGTTTGAAGCTGTTATAACTTTTCTGGGCATTATACGAGCATTTTTAGGGTTTTCGTGCGTTAAGAATTATGGGTAAATGTACCAATCGCCATCTTTGAGTTATGAGCTACTCACACATCTGTGTAATGTTGGAGGCTCGGACTTCTAAGACCGTTCTCGCTGGTATTTATGTGTATATACAACACCAAGTCGAGGCCAACGCTGAGTAAACGAGTCTGTAGTCTTTATAATCAGCGGCAACTACGAATACAAATCTGGACTATTAGGACTTTTCAGTAAAGGTCCAACAGCTGCGCGGCGAGTTAAGACTGGTTTCCATAAAGTTGCATCTGTCGTTTCTGTCATATGAAAAAATCTCATACGACAGATACAATTCTACGGAAACTAGGCTTTAGATCACTAAAAACGTACATGTATTTTCAAATTGGAAAAAATGTCTGAAAACAACGACCTGAAACGTATGGGTTAGGCGAACTAACCACTGAACCAAAGGGCCACACACTGATGCGACAACGTAGAGTGGGCAATTTTCTCACAAATATTCCTAAACATAAAACTTAAGAACAAGCTAAAAAGATACACTCAGTGTAACTGAGAGCCCGCCATACATAATTAATTGAACATCCCATTTATGGAGGGAAGACTAAGTGAAATGAATTTTTGAATTTTTGAAGTTTAGGAAACTTTCCATGCGCTCCTGCCTGGTCCGCTGCTTCATAAAGACAAACATTTCACATTTGAAAAAAATTGGTACTTACCTGGATGCTTTTAGTCGACATTTTCCACACGTTCATGAGCCAGGAATAACTGTGTATTAGTCCTTCTTCCTCAGGCGATATCCAACTCGCTGTGCCAGCAGGCTTCGCCTACTGTTGAGTTGTTATTGTTACCCAGGCCCCTCACGCCGACTTTCTTTATCGCCGTCTGTCGTGCGACCATCTTGTTTTTCTGGTCGGTCTATTGTCGCTACAATGAGGTTACTCGCTGTGGATAGTTTTTCCCCATCTCACTGGCGCTGTCTGCAGAGATTCAGTGTCTCCTGTCTATACGCTTGTTGTATTATCACATGCAAGTGTTCGTAATACTAGACATATTTGCGTGATATTCTCCGATGTTGTTATATAATCATTCGGCAGATTACCAACTTACAACTTCGTTTGACGAAAATCAGGTCTCTAAAGGTGAATTTCTCGCTACGTTTTGATAGCATTCTGACTGGACATTTAAATCTCCAGCTTAGGAAGACACTACTTTTGTAGGCAGGACGGACTATAAGGAGGGGTGATGGATTGGTGCCTACACATTCCAGACGGACCGTGTATTCTGGATATAGTAAAGACACCCAGAAAGCGATCAACAAGGCGTTTTAATGTACTGGGCGCAGCAGACGCAATATCAGGCAAACTCTGACAAGTTTCGACCAGTTGTTTACTGCTTAATATCAGCAATTCTATTACATGGGAATACTTATAGAACTGAAAGTTCTTTTGCGGCTTTTACTGCCACATTCTTCCATCCCTCGGCAACAGTTAGCAACTCCGTGTTCCAGTGGGTCATGATGTCCCGTCCCACTCCACTGCGGTACTTGTTGCAGACCTGTTGGCTTAGCAGCTGCCCGTTATCTCGCAATGCATTCTGGAAGTCTCTTTTGTTCACCTGTTGACCGTATTAGGCAAGAATCAACCTGAGGTACTACCAAGACCCGTCGCGTTTTGTCCCAAACCATCACTGTTTATCTCGACTGATCACGATTTTTTCTGTTTTTCTTATTTGTCTAAGTTCAACGAAACTGGACTTTGTTTGAGTTACTTTGTACACAGCTAACAACACAAAGCTCTGTCCTCATACGAATTGTATTCTGCAAGTCTTTGCTTGCGATTTTTGGGGTTCCTGGGCCCGGGAGAGAGTTGGAGGTGGGGCCGGGTCGGGGGGGATGGGGGGAGTGGGGGAAGAAAAGAGGATAACTCGCAGATCCTGGCTAATTAGTTGGGTCACTAGTAGCCAATGTATTCATAGTAAATGACGCCATTTAAGACTGCTTAAAATGATGATAATAATAATATAGCAATAATAATAACGTTAATAATTATAATAATAATATTAACAATAATAAAACCATAAGACAAAAACTGTATATCTCACGTTACGTTAAAGAATTTTACAACTGTTAACGCACTAAGTGCATAAAATAGAGATTACTGCTAAAGGGTTTATACTAATGTAGAAATAAAATGCAAAATTAGTCTGTTGAAGAAAGTAGGTTTATGGTGTCACAAATCGCCATTATGGATTAATTGGCAGACATCTTAAATTTTTATTCTACGTCAGTAACAACATATTGTGGCTTGAAGATTCGAAGTGGTATTTACACCGTGGAGGTAGCGATGTGAGTACTCTCTGGGACGTTTCCCATCCACTCGGACAGTCAATCGGAGCCTGCACTTATTGATTCTGGCCTTGGTGTCCTCGGTGCACGTGGGAGAGACGTCTTGGATGTCTGCGGTGTGGATTTTGAAGGGAACACCTTCGCGAATCTCTCGCTTTTCGCCAAACGAAGCCCTTCCAGAGACAGCTTCTACCTGAAATTGGTAAGCAGAACAACCATCAGTGGTGGACTTGCGGAGTACCCAGATTTCAGAGGAGAAGGTACGAGCGCAGAAAGCGTTACAAGCAAATAGTGTTATTCTCTTGCTAAAACCATAATAACTTTCGAATCGGAGCAGCAAATCGTGGGGTGTAAATCCCGCTTTGAGTAAAGTTTATTTATTGTTGGAAACAATCACTCGTGTGATTTAACTGAAACCATGTTTAAGGTATCTGCTTATCAATACGTACAATGCGTTTCAAATACAGGTGAAAACAAATCTGATGATTAAACGAGTAATCTATGACACTGCTAGAAGCAGTAACTGTATTTAGTATGATTTTGTTTGCCTCATCTTTAGGCATTTGGAAATAAGCGGAGGGGAGGGAAAATACGAGCTGCCCAGGAAAAGCATAAGCGACGAAAAGAACTTCCTCCTGCAGCGACCAGGTTTTTATCTGCTAAAATTGCTCCAGATCATGCAGGTCAAGGATCGGCCTGCTCAGCCACCAGAAGGCTTGCCTCACTCAGTTAGAACACACTCTCTTTAGTGATCTTCGGATTTGAAGAATCTACCATCAATTTATGTTAAACATTTACTTTTACTTCACGTGGTGACCATGGCCTGCGTTTATTAAAGTTGTTGATGTTCAGACATATTGTCCAGTATATATATTCATTTACCAACCTGGCGCTTCAGAATCTGGTTGTAGGCCCAGTGAGAGTATTTGTAGTAGCTCATTGCATCCTTTGCAAGGTGTGCCGTGTATCTCTTGAGATAATATGCTGATCTATCTGATGTCTCATTCTTCAACGAGTTCACCTGTATCAACAGAAAAGGAAATCACAATCGCAATCGCAATTTTTGTGCATTTTCTAGATGAAACTGCAGGACAGGCAAACAAACGTAAATGAAGGTGAGAGCAGATTGTCATCGAAACTTGTATCTGCAGGGCCGTAGCAAGCCTTGGAAAACTGGGGGAAGGGGGGCATCTTCGAGAGCCGAAGGTGCGAGCCTTCTAGGGGGATCCGGGGACATGCTCATCCGGGAAATTTTGAAAATTAATTTGTCTAAAAACGTATTTCCTGGGCTTTAAATGCCATTGGAAACAAAATCAGAGGGTCTACAACTAGTAAAATATTACCAGTTTTTTGTTGGGGAATAAACTGGGGGGGGGGGGG
>JAOBYE010027791.1:0-38472 GCA_025403585.1 Parazoanthus swiftii | reverse complement strand
TACATGACTCGTGATTCAAACAAAATGCCAACTTCAGTGAAAAAGCAAAAATTTAAGGACTTTTTAAGGACCATGACCGATTTTTGCAAAATTTAAGGACTTTTGAGGCCTCAAATTTTGGAAAGTAAAAATTAAGGACTTTTAAGGTTTTTAAAGACCCGGACGGACCCTGTTGAAAAAAATGTATCCACGGACAGCGCAAAGACAAGCACCTCCTTTGGTAAAATCTAAAATGTCTGGCCCTCCCCCAAATGTGGCATCGATATGACTATTGAGACAGCAAAAAGGTCAAATGTACCGTTAAAGTATTTTACTTCATGTCGAGTGTCTACTACACATAATCAATGTACAATGAGTAAATTTACACTATGAAGTCTTCTATGAAATACAACACTATATGTAATACGAACAGAACTATATCAAGGATATGAAACGATTTATCAAAATTTACAGACGTATCAGTATTGGTTATGTACTGGACAACAGTGCCTATTTTTCTATCAAAATTTACAGTAATACTATCATTTCATGAAGGGCACTATCGCCTATTTGTAACGTTCCTTTTCACATCTGGCCAGCGTATAAAGCAATTTTATTTCACAATCAGGTCACTTTCAGCTCACGTTTTCTAAATTTTCCTTAAAACACTACTGGTATGAAAATACGCAATCTGAAGTTATTCAGAAAGAACTGGTCGCTTAACAAAATATTCTCAAAAAAACCCAAATATTCTCGCACTTTCTTCCCTATGGATCAAAATACATCCACAACCACCCAAAAACCGTTACATTAACAGTTTTATACCTTTTGAAAGTTTTTCATTGCCACTATGAAATGCTCACTCATTTGTAGTGAATTACTGCTACTTTTTGATAGCTGGTTAAAAATAGTTTTTCGGCTTGTCAACCCATGTACGTACTTCTACCAACATTTTGGTTTCCATAGCAACTTGACAAGGCCTCAGAGAAATTATCCGAGAAATTCTGTCACGAGGTCCTGAGCCACCTTAGTTTTTGAAACGTTAAAGTGGTGCCAAAACCTGCGGAAATAATTGTTTTAAGCTTTAACAAGCTCTTTGACATGAAAAAGCACTAGACACAGTAAAAAAGGGAAGTTCACCAGCTAATTATAAAAGCTTAGTCAAATACTCCAAACTGGGTGTATTTGTGGCCCTGTCAAGTTGCCATGGAAACAAAATCTCTGGGTTAATTAATTGAAAAAATGTTGTAACGCCAGCTAACTTTCGTAAAAATCAGTGGCACAGCAAAATGGAAACAGGTGGGAGTCACCTTAAACAGAAAGGGTCAACACAAAAATAAAACCAGCCAAATGCAAAGGGAATGAAGAAGGACTGGACCTCATGGTTTCTCGGATAATTTTCATTTGAAAAAAAAAGAGCTTGGGCCCTGGCAGAACTACTAAAATAAACTAGTAAGCCAACCTATCAAAGGGCATTCTGTGCAATTGCTTTGTTTGGTACACTTTTCAAAACTAACCAAAGCTCAAACGGAAAAATATTTTTAAAAACTTTTAATTACTAAAATTTCTTTTCTCTTAACTCGAAAATACAACCTACAGCCTAATGCTTTGAAAGTGATTTATATCTAGGTTTGGCTGGTTCAAGCAACACCCAGTTATTCCACGAGATCAGAAAATTTGCTTAACCTTAACCTTTTATGGGGGGGGGGTTCTACGGACCCTCTCGTAGGTTTTTCCAACCTAAAATCTGAAGCTTTGCAGCAATTAAAATGAAACTTTCAGTACATGCAGTCCAATTAATAACACATCTTCTGACGTTAATTGGTCGACGTCATCACTTGTAATTTATGCGAAAGTGTCTTCTGTTTTCAATTATTTCATTTTCCTTTTGAATATTTTGCTATTTAAGCCTATAAATACATGTTTTCTTTTAAAATCGCGAAAAAATTGCAAAAAAAAAAAAAATTCCGAAATATCCAAGATTGCGGCCAGGATGGCGGACATGTTTTCCAACGACTGTTCCCATATCAGCAGTTCTTAAATAAAACTTCATTGTTGTCATGGAAAGAAATAAGCAAGGCTAAAGCAGCTTACATGCCAAGTGGCCAGCTTTTATCTGCAACCACTTCGAAAATCCTATAACAGTGGTGTCGCTCAAAAAGGCCAGGGATTATATAACCAAATCATAAACTTAATTAAAGTCTCTACTTTTACTTCAACGTTTTCTGACAACCAAGTTCTCGAGCAGGTAACACTTACTGTAATTACACATCTTCGCTAGTTGCAAGTGTTCCATTTGCTAATGCTCTTGTATAGAAAATATTCAATAAATCATTTGTTCCTATGCAACAGATTTGCCAAATCGCTTGGATCCTTGTCACACCATTTCCCTCAATTTCGTTTTCCTTCTATCTCAGAAAATGTTCCCAACCTCTAGAAAATTATTAAATGTAAGCAAGATGACACGAGTTTCCAAATGACTAAAATGTTGCAGTTCATAAACATTAAATCTCATACCATTATTTTTAAATCAAAAAAATAAAATGAGGACACGATTTCTATGTAGTAATCTTGTGATGAAAATTTGCTCATCAATCCCAAGATTCAGTTGTATTTACTAACTGCTTACTTCAGCACCATCTTATCAAGTATGAACGTGTATAACCATCATCAAGTTTTCAATCGAGAAGTTTTCCGTATTTACACATTTTGTTGTGACAACTTCAAAAGCTAAAAAGTACATGTTAAGAAAAAAAATTAAGGGATCTGGGATGCAAAACTTTCAAAAGATGTCATTTTCTTTGTTTAGGCAACTGATCAAAACTCATGCATCACACACCTGTTTTTTGATTGAAGAACTTAAAAAGCCCGTGTTCAATTTAATTCAGGTTTCTTTGAAGAATCAACTGCAATACAAAAATTTCATTTATAGCCAAAAGTTTCAAATATCTCATAATTAAAAGATAACTATGTTTTCCAATTTTTCAAGTTCTACCCTAAACTGTGGGAACTTGCCATGTTTCTCACTTGCTAATCTTTATGGGACCAAAGTAAAAATAAAATAAATCAATTTTGCTTAGGAAGTACTGTCTACCGGTAGTTTAATTTTAGTTAATACATGCCGAGAGAAAACTGTATTTTTTAAGATGGCATCGTATGTATCATACACGACAGAACTTCTTCAGAAAGTAAAGTTTCACGTTTTTTAAGCTACCAACTCCTTCTGTCAGCAGCAACAAGTGATCTTTGGCTTTCCTTTCTTGACAATATCTTCCTTTATTCCCAGCACCATGAACAGTTTAACAAGCTAACAGTTTTGAGCTACAATTTTTCTTTGATGCGTATCTGAAGATTGCAAACGATATTAAGACGGGAATCATTTGCTTTTGCAGTTTAAAAACTGTTGCCATACCCTAGCTTTTGAGGATGTCACTAACTATGTTGTGGTAATTACAAACCACAGTTTGCTTAACGATGTGAACATGCAAGTGGGACATCATCAAGATAACCCCAAATCCTCAATATGCAAGATAACCAAGACAAATAAAATCTGGAATGAATAAAACTCCATAATACAATATGTCACTTCTTAAGCAAAATCTTTCGATAATGAAATGAGCATAAAACTCTGAATTAAAAAAGAAACGCTTCGAATCACGTGCACGCCAATTTTTGTCCTTTAAAGGTTAACCGACTTTTCAGTCAAAAAAGTCGTTGCATTAAGTTATTACTAACAGTACTTTCTTATCTGATACAAAATATATGACTTGTCTGTACAACCTAATACACACATTAGAAGCCAGAGCACAAACCAGGGCAAGATAACTTCATTGTTTGCTCCTCTGGTACTTTAACTTTCAGTGTGGTTGTATTACACAAGGTACAACCAGCTATACCTGTATATTACAGAAAATGCCGAGCCGAGCCATGCATAACTCATTGTGCATGGTTACACATATATGAAGACGAAATGCTCAATAGAATAAACCAAATCTGCCCACTCGAATGGATTCTTCACAGCTATGAATTAATGTTTTGATGCCATAACATCCTGGGTTAACCAATGCTGTACATACTACTACTGCACTATTCAAGTAACCAACTATGTAAAATAATTAATTTAAGCAATCCATTAGTAAACCAATGTTATGCACAAGGCAACACAGCAGCTAGTTAACAGGAAACACCATGCATTGTTATTCAGTTGGATTAATTTATTAATCTAAAAAACGAATTTCCAATAAGCAACTCAAAACAGATGAAACTAAGAATGTTCTTTTCTGGAGTGCTAATTCTCGTGTTACAAAATTCAATAATAATCCTAGAAAACCCTACACTCTATATTAGATTCTTGACTACTGTTAACTGTGTACTTGCTCATCTGAAAGTCAACTGGGGTCTTACACTTGCCCATAATTTATTTATGTCTGGTCACTGCCTTTTTCTTCTTCTTCCTCTTGAAGAAGCAACAACATCTGTGAAAAGTAATAAGAAAGGTATTAGCATGAAACTCTTCCTTCAGTTTCAAAGATAACTTCATTGCTTTCTGCAAAGCTGATACTTGCAAGCAAACTTATAACCTGGGAAGTTCTTCCATCCAGCCTAAAAGATGTCATTCATTTGTGGATGAAACAAGTTGAAATGATCAACTTTTTTTAGTCATTTTAATTTGTGTGTATGTACAAATGCCTGTTGTCAGTCCCTAGTTTACTCACTTTGTCTCCTCAACCACTTCCACCTCTGGAGGGTTGATGGGGGGAGCTCCAGGCTTCTCAACAGTACTGTCCTCTGCAGGGGCGAGTTCTCCGTTAGTTGAAATGACAACTTGAACCGAACCACCTGGACGGTTAGTAGCTGGCACTTGCAGGCCTGGATGTTTAGCACCTCCTGGAGGCTCAGCCCAGGCTCCCTTTCTGTCTTTATCACCAGACTGATGGGGCAAAAAAAAATTGGTCACAAGTGTAATCATTAACAGAGCTCCCTTGAGTTATACATAATTACACAACACATAAGTGATGGTGACTGAGAAAATAAATGAGTCTGAGTACATGAAGTTGAGGTTACATGTATGGGTAAAACTATGAGGCACGGGAGGATTGGAGTTGGACTACACAGGAGCTGCAGGCAGAGAGGGAGGGTGCTAGGGGGGCTTTAACCCCAACCTCAAGTAATTAAGACTTAAGAAAATCTGTATTTTCAGCCCTTCCTATTTTTTAAGACACCAATCAATCCATTCCTTACCTCCAAAGCAGATGTGAGGCACAACTGACCCTAACCCCAACCAAAAGTACAAAAAATGGAAGAGGACAGTTTTGCGAAAAGGCATTTCGACATGAAGAACCAGCTGTGGTAAGCATCCTGACAATTATTGTGGCAAATTATTGGTTGACGATGGGTGTGGCTGCTTCCAATCAAGATACACTACAGCCAATCAGCTCATCATTTTTCAAAGTATAAACCCTGTTACTTGATCCTTAAGTCTTCCCTTTCTTAGCATGTGATGACATGTATGCAACTAAAATAATGAGGCCAGCCTACAGTTACTTGTGAATAATGAGTCTCTTTTGGAAAACAGAAATAAAGACATGAAGTCAGTAGGGCAAGCCAGGGCACTATCTGGTGGCTGGCGTACAACAGGAACTTTGAACAGTACAAAAATAGCAAAAAAGATGAATTGGTTTAAAATTCCAGTGTGAGTGGGCTCCACCTCATTCATCCTAACCCAGACTTCTTTACACTGCCACTAGGAAAAAGGTTGATTTCACTACACATTAGAACCACCACAGCACGTCACAAACAAAATACACTGTGCTGTTACAGTCACTTCCATTGCCATAGCCTACAACATCCAACAAGTAGTAAAGTTCTCTTGAAGTTCAATAAATCAGAAACTAGATGAGTAGAATTTTGTAGAGCTTATCAGCCCCAGTTAACAAAATCAGTAATAGCCCTGGCAAAGATGTTTTCTTCCATGACAAAAACAATGACAACTATGAATACAGCACTCCCTAAATCCAATCAAGCTGTTGTTTGTATTCTTGGTGGATTAAAATGAAGACTGCATTTTTACTTTAAAAGATATCACAAGTTTTTTTAATATCGATGCTCTAATTTGTGTAAAACCTTTACTAGAAACAGATTTGTCACAAACACAAACATACAGACTTATACTGCTATGTATATCACTGACCTAACTCCAGAATTGACCTAAAATACTTTCCTTTTCTAATGATGTGAACAATAAAGAGCAATTATTTTTTTATTATTAATAGTTCTTTACCCACTCCATTTGCAGAGTATACCTATGAGTATGGTCTATTAGGAGTCTTCAACTATGTCATCATTAAAAAATTGTTTCATTTTAAGAAAATTTCAGAATCATGTTCTATCCTAAGACAAAAGTGTTGACTCTCCCTGATGTACCCATATTTTAAACAGAACATAATTGGAATAATTATATGTTTTATACATCCAGCTACACAACTTAAAGCTGAAAAAATAAAACACAAAAAAAAGAATTACCTCAGTCTATTTAAAAATTAACAAGCAGTTGGATAAAAACAAAATATTTACAACTTACGGTTTAACAATACTAGCAAATCATTACAGAACAATCTATTTGTCTGCAGTTCTAAAACTAAAATAGATTCATACATCCCAAATAAATTGTAAGCTATGGTAATCTAGTAAGTTTTTGCTAGGTGGCTAGAAATACTAATTTCATTAAAAAACTGCTTTTAAACAAAGAATAATTTAATGTTAGAACATGCATACACATACATGTAGTTCACATATTTGATATTAACGCGTGGCAGTTAAGAAAAACCTTACCAGCTGCACTATAATTTATGTTCAAGTTATTAATTAAAATAAAAAAGTCATTATTTTAAGCAAGTGCTGATTACTACTTCAATCCTTAATTATTTTGTACATAAATTATACACCTGGTCTTGAAACTACCGAGTGTTTTAGGAGAGATTAGATGGTTTTACGATAATCACTTTTCTGCAAATTGTGTCAGATAGAAATGGGGCAGCATGTTTCAACTATGAAATGGCATGCATTATTATTTCAGGGGGGAAAAGTTTAATGTTCGTAAGAGTTGCAACTGCAAATGTTTTTGAAAAATGACTATTACCAACTATAACACCAACTGACACATGTAAAATAACAGCCAACAAGTGCAACTAAAGATTTTATTTATTGGACTCCATCACAGGCACTTCAAAAACATTTCAAAGCAAACAACCTGAGAAAGTTTTGCTTAATTACATATACTGACTTGTCTATATGTATTACAACTGCAAAATACAGTCATTAACAAGAGAACACCTGTGCTCAAACACATAAGCAGACTATCATCCATCTGGGCTTGATTTAGACACAGACTGGCATGTTTTACTTTAAAATGCCAACAGTTAAAGTAATTAAGAAAGGATGAACTGTGACTGGTGTACTCAGTACAGATTGAGCAAATGCAGCCATTTTTGGTCACAATCTATAAGGGTTGACAAAAGCTTGACAAAAATTAATAATTATATCAGTTTATGTTCAGTCTGAACTTTTTGAATGAAATGCTCAAAAATTCAAGAGATTTAAAGCACACCTTTTAAAGTTAACAATTAATAGAAAAGCTGTATTATGAATGAGCCATACCTTGTTTGTCTGAGAGTGAGCAGAGACTATCCTCTCCGTTGTGCTGGTGTAGTTGTGAGCCTGGGAGTCTTTCTGTTCATGACGGGGATTATTGTGTCTTAGGGAATTGTCAGGATTAGGCTGGGGGAGAGACCACCACATAACTCAGAGCACTTGTATCTAGAAGCTGCTTGCTTGCTTCTCAGTTGATTTTTTGTTCTCTTATAAAGACAGTCTGTTTTATTCCCCATTGTCATTTTTATTGGCAAAGATTATCATGGTTTGGGCAAATTTTGTTCTGAAGGCTACTGATTATTATATGGCAAATAAATGTCAACACCTCAAAAATTGCAATGAAGAAATGAATAAGTTGAAAGAAAATCTAATTAACACCACCCTATGATTGTGAAGTTCAATTTTTAGTACAATCAACTTGTGTGTCAATTAACTTTGAAATATAATGGTAATTTAAAACTAATAAATATATAAAATATTTCTTGTACACTTTTGAACACATATTTGTTGCTTTCAAAACAAACAATTATATCTCAATTGCTACTGATTTGTTATAGTTCTTGTCTGAACACCATATGTACTGAAAAAGAACCAAAATAAAACTGAAATAATCATGTTAGAAGAAAAATGCAACTATTTTAGGCATTTATAAATTCAGCAAGTTTTTAGCAAATCAATAAAATTAGATGTCAACTTTTGCCAGAATTATCCTAAACAAAGGCTTTTTATTTTTAGTCTGTTAAATAAAGAAACCTGGCCAATGTTAAAAGCAAAGGTAAAACAAATTTTAGAACAGTACTCTGAGTTTATGATGGCGACCTCACAATTACACTGGGAAACTGTACATAGTTTTTATACACTGTACTCACACATGTACAGCACATGCACTTACATAACTATAATCCTGTTATACTAGCAAGGGTTGTTAACACACAGTGCATGGAGAAACTGGAATTGAACATTACATTTTTATCTCAAGTTTAATTAACCATTTTAAACTTAGCAGGTTAAATTTTGCTACTGAAACTTGTTAAAATAATGGAAAGGCATCTGACACTATGTACTCAACAAAAGAGATTTTAACATCAGTCTTGCAAACTTCATATAATGCAATCGTTTTAAACAAGCTTTAAAACAATTATTGTTTTGGTAGTATCATTTTATTCTAAAATTAATGTCAATTGAACAGATTTTAATTTTTAAAGCTGTACAACATAATTTTAAAGTACAATTATATAACTTGACTGTCAACAACTGGTTGATGTTAGTCAAACTGCAATATAGCTTATAATTTTAATTATCCATTTTTTGATAAGCTGATACTCGTAAGTATTGATCACCACTACTTATATTAATTTATTGATTCACACTCTGTAATTTGGACTTCATTTAGCTTTCTTGGTTATAGCAATTACTTTTATCCATAGCACAAGGACATGAACATGTACAAGAGACTCGGCAGTTTGCCATCTAATTTCTCACTCAAAGAATTTCAAAATTTAAGCTTTGAAGAGAAATACCCACAGCCTATTTCTTGGGAAGTGTCAAGAGCACTCTGTCAAAACACATTATAACATGTATCTACCGGACAGTTTCTGCAGTGTACTTTCTGATCTTTCACTCAGAGAAATAATTTTTAACCTTGGATGGAAAGCCACCTTCAACTCCTTATCTCACCTAATTCTTGTCACTCTGTATGGGGTTTAAGGTTGCAACAATGTTAGGCCACAGAGCTTTATAGCATCAATTGCACTCAATCACAAACATGCAGACAGTCTGAAATTACTTCTTGATCTTTTACTTACATGTAAAAACAAAACCAGACACAAGGAAGACAAACAAACACAAGAAACATCCTGGAGCTTCTGGTCAAGTCCACAAAGGGGACTAACATAATGGTTCATACTTAATGAATCATTGCAGAATAACAAGCATTTACATTTGTTCATGATTCTGGAGTATTCAAAGATCGAGTGTTCCGGAGCTTCACTTCCACTATGTTTTAACATTTACCCTATGTTTAAGTTCATGAAAGAGTTGTGTGAAAATCAACGCAAGAGGAGGAGAGGGCCAAGAATGAAATCAAAGTTTCAAAGAACACTGTTTACACCTCAGAAGGTAACTTGTCATGAGCAAGATTAAAAGTCTTGACCCCAAACTAATTAATAATTTACCAAAACTATCTAGTAGCCACCAATCCAGTGTCTATAACACCCAAATTGCTCTATCATATCTTTAAAGGCCCAAAACACTCTAAATACTGCATCTGAACTTAGAAACATTCTTATTTACATATACAAGAAACTGGAAAGCAGACGAACATTCATTGCTGTTAGACATCATAGGCAGTGCTGATTTACAATCATCAAAAAGTGACATCCTTTATCCATGTACAAATTAAGAGTAAATTTTCTTTGCTGCAGCGAGAGCTTGATAAAATGTTGTGTAAATATTTAGAACTATTTAGTTGTATTTAAAAACTCTTGTATTCTTGTAGCCATTTCCAAAACTTACACTTATTGTAGTTCATAAATTAATTAAATAGCTAACTAAAGATAGAATGGAGTTTAATGACAGCCAACAGATTTTGCAGAGCATGGTCTTATTCCTATGTTCAGTCGAGGTTACAAGACTGTCTTGGTCAAACTAACCATTTTTTCAGACAGAGTACATTTCTACAGTTCACTTAGAAATTCTATAATTAAATCGGCTGGAATACAGTTTTTGATGGTAATCAGTTTAAACACAGCAAAATGGGTCAGATGCCTTTGTTCACATTTCCCTTTTCTTACCAACAGCAGAAAATAAAAATAATTTAAAAAAATTAATTTTAATTTTTCATGAACTACACTCTCATTTGAAAACAAATAAATATTTCAAGGTAACTAAAAATATGTTAATCCAGGTTTAACTACTTAGTAGTCACATGTTTGTATAAGGACCAGCCAGCACTAAGTAATTCTACAAGGGTTAACTCGTGTCTTACTACATTCCCGTGAAAATTTTCAATTGGATTTTAAGAAACAACAAGGACAAAACAAGCAAAATGAACAGGTAATCTCAGGTTTCTGACAAGTGGTTGAAGAGTTTAGGACATTCTGAAGAATTTCAACAACAGTGAAATCACAGTGTCATAAAAGTTTAACAAAATCACGTATTGTTGTGTTTGGTATAAATGGTTAATTCGTTATTTACCTGGTTAGCATTATACATGTATATAGTGTTAATAGTTTCATGTTTAGTTGTACAGTTTAAAGAAGATTACAGGTGCAATAACTAAGGCAATTTATGTTTTAACTCTTGCTCTTCTGCCAAGTAAATTTTATTGCAACTAAAACAAAGACCAAAATAAAATAAATAGCTGCAACTATAACACAATATAATTTATTAAGTTATTATTATAATTAAACTGTAGTTTGATTACCATTCCCTGATCTGACACACAATTTAAGTAATCCTAACTTAAACAATAAAATTGAGCAATTATGAACACAGTACTTTAATAAACAAAACATGTCACTTACAATCTGTTTGTGTGTCCAATCAAACTCTCCTTCATCAATGAACCCTTTTCTGTCCAACAAATCTTTGAAGAGTTTTCTTAAATAATCATAGTCTGGTGTCTCAAAAAAGTCCAGCCTCCTGACATAGCGAAGATATGTAGCCATTTCCTCTGCAAGTAAATATTGATTGGTTTAGCACTAGAAAAATAACTAGAGGAGAACTGTTTTTCCCAAAAACATACTACCTAAGATACAGGAAGTCAATAAAAGGAGTTGAATACTGGGGGGAGGGAGGGAAGTTTCCTTAGAGTGGCCATGACTGGATTTATTACAGTCAAACCTGGAAAAGTCAGCAAAATTTAACTATGTACCAAATGGAAATTTGGCCAAAAAAAGAAAATTCAGTCACAACACTTTAGAACTTGTATAACAGTTCTGTGCTTAGACTCACTGCCATAAACTATCAAGGTTACAGGACATCCTGGACATATTCTCTGGGTAAATTTCAATTGTCTGTTTTGTAAATTGCTATCCCATTGATTTTCAAACGCAAACCAAGGATGTGTGAAGCTTATATCAGGCTATGTGTACTTAAAAATATCACTCGGACACAACAGAATTTGAACAAATCAAGTACTTTTCATAACTGTTCACTGACTTAGTTGAGGAATTTTTGAAAATAACATAAAATGATTTATTCTTGATCCTCATCAAGCTCATCTTCTTCATCTCATTGAAGTAGCCTCATCTGAGCTGTCTGTGTCATAAATAAATATCAGAGTCCTCTCTCTGCTTCTTGACTGGTGGTACGGCCCTTGATTCTCCCTTTGGTTCATTCGAAACATTCTTTTGCTGTTTGCTCAAAAAAATAAATATCAAGTGCTTGCTCCACGAGTGCAGCAATTTCTGTGATATATCCCTGGCCTCTATTTGCTCTTACCTTCAATGCAAAGGTTTTCATCTAGCTTAGAAAATAAGCTAACAATTGACTTTATTTGCACATTCCCAAATACAATCAATTAACAAAATAATTTCACAATATTTAGGACACATTCTTCAATGCAATTGGTATCAAATCTGAAGTAAGCATAAACAAAACGTGTACTAATAAAAAACAACATGAATCAACAATTCATATATTAACACAACCAACCTGGCTGGTTTTCACAAAGTACTTCAATGGGTGTGGCACGCTTTGTGTCTCCAATCTTCTGATACCTTTCTTTAAGTGTATCAGCCTATTGTAAGCATAAGAAAATAAATGAATAACAAGTTTTCTTGCTTTCTATGAAGCTTTAGGCCTGTATTTACCTGTACTGTGAATTATAAATCATCAATAATTTTCACATTGAAAATGTGCAATGCTATTGGTCAAAATTGAACATGTGATGCAAGCTGGCAGGACCACTATTTTTCGATACAGTAAGGCCAATATCTGTAACCACTGACAAACAATTGAAATTGTTTTGTTTTCAATTTTGTTTAAAAAAATGGCTGAAAATTCAGCTTCCAGTTTGGATCAACAACATATCAACAACAAAAGAAAAAATACAGAGCTAGTAAAACTCAATACTGCAAAATACAGACTTTAGCAAAATCTGCCTTTTTGCTTCATTACATTCCTCACTTGCAATGTGCCACTCCACAAGCAAATTGTTATTGAATCATAAAACAAACAAACACCCTTTGCCCTACTTTTGTGTCAACTATACAGGCCCTCATCTAAAAAAGTGTCCTTTAAGTTTCACACTCGCACTTGGCTTTGCCTCAGGCAAATGTTCACTTTTTGGACACTTTTTCAGCCCCGGGCTTGAATAGCTTAATACAAAAAACGTAGAGGGGGTTATTCATTAAATATAGCCCAATCATGCAAACAACAAGACATTATTTTTATAAAGTTTAACTTGCAGAAGATAAATGGAATTTTGTAACTTTCAAGCTAAAAATAGTACTTTGTGTATAACTAAGAACACAAAATCTTATAGAGTATTATTGAAAACATACAACTATGTCTTACTGCCCACAAACTTCTTTTCAGCCTAGCCATTGGCTATCATAAGCTAACTGAAGTCCAAGTCTTACCTTGAGGCCTTGCCAGGGTAAACTACCCCGTAAAAAATATAAGAACATGTGGCCTAGTGCTTCTAAATCATCTCTTCTACTTTGTTCTGTTGAGAAAAAAAAACAGAACTTGTCTTATTAATAATTATTAATGAATTGGCAGTTGGGGCATTTATTTTAAAGGATGCAGATGTTACTAGCAACCATGAATACTTTTCCAAGCAAAGTTGGCTCCAAGATTTAAATTACTATCAGTGGAATATATAGTGTTTCCACTACTTCTGAAAATCAAGGGCCCTTGGTACCCCCAATCTCTATAATTAGATGATTGGATGAAGATTGAAATTCGTATATCCTTTTTAGATTCTGTTCAATGTTTGTGCATCAAATACCCATCGTGAGGGGTTAATTTAATGGGAACCCTGAATATACCACAATAAGTTGTAGTGCAATAGAAACTAAGAATATCATTCACTCAAGCTTAACTATAAATGTTAAAGCAATGACTTGTAAACCTAAATGCCACCTGTATATAGCAATATTCCTACTACATGTAGGTCAATAATAACACGTCTTGTCTTGCCATAATATTGGCAATGGTGTACTCTTGACAAATGAAACTAGTAAAGATGTCCAGTACCTGCCATTTACACACAGAGGCTTTCTACGGCAACACATGCAACACAACTCCAACTCTGGCAACTATAGCAATTCCAAATAACAACAACTGACTAGATAGGTCAACAAAAGGACAACCAAAACAATATGGCAGATACACTTTGGGCCATCAGTACTTAAAAAGATCTGACAAAATGACAAAACTTCTTCCCTCGGACGGCCTTGTTACAAGCAGAAGCCATCAGATTGTCACCTTTGCTGTACCTTAATTCAAAATGTAATGAGTACCACCTCATTTGGTTTACTGTTTGATTGTGTGTTTCAAGCAGCTGAACCTTACAACGTGAATTATTTAGCAAATAACTGAGAATGATCCAAAGTCTGTGGCACACAAACATAAAATTATTTTAGTTGCTACCATTTTCTATCTGTTCTCCTCAGAACACACATCAGTCAAAACCACTAATTATGATGGTTACAAAGTAACAGACCTTTCCCTAAGTGTGTGTTGATGCTCATGTATCTCGCAGTGCCTGTTAAACTCTTGTGTTCCCGGTAAGGGATGTGTTTCTTTGTTTCAGGATCAATGTATTCTTTTGCAAGTCCAAAGTCAATAATAGAAATACATTTTTCTTTCCCAGTTGATTTTCGGCCTATTAGAAAGTTTTCTGGTTTGATATCTCTATAGATCATGTTCTTGGAGTGTACGTATTCAATTCTTGTGATCTGCAAAAACAACAAAACTCACATCACATATACATGTACACAATTCTAATTTTGAGGCTAGTAAATAAAGTATAATAGCAGGAGTCATTTACTCTTCAACACTAAATAACATAAACAATCATGTCTGATAGTGTGAGCTAGGAAAGGTAGTACAGCCACTATAATGAGATGGTACAGTTTGGTGAACCATATACCAGTAACTTGTTGACAAAATTAACTACAAGCCAGGGCGGGTATGGGTAAAACAAAAGCTTAAAATTCACTTGGAATGACCGTCCTTTTGGGAACCATTAGAGATATTTTGGCTGTCTGAAATTGAAATGTACAGTGCAGTACTTCTCTTGAACAAAAAGTAGACAGTTCTTCATCCAATATGAAGGACTAAATTTTTTTTAATTCCTTTTAATCCAGATATATCATTCTGTACTTCCCTAGAGTATTACCATTTTCAAGTCGAGACTAAAAAAAACTTGCTCTACTGTACAGATGCTTCAATCAATTTCCATTTTCAACAATAAAATTTAAGAAGTACTTTGTCCCACTATCTTCAACTAAGTTTGCCGAGTGTATGATTTGTTTTGTTTAATTTGCTTCGTTATGACAGATTGCACTAATCTTTGACTATTTTCTTAAAAGCTAAAGTTTAGTAAATCAACGTAAAACAGGAGCCCACAAACCCTGATGATTTCCCTTGGGCCTCCTCACCAATAATTACTGCTCTTTGTCAACTTATAACCCATGCTTAAAAAGCAATATAATTATATCAAGTGCTATATTAGCATTGTAATTTGTTAGCAACTAAATGACTTTTGTGTACCTGTCAAATGTTGTACCTGCCCTCCTTACAATAATTATTATGTGTAATATTTGTGGCGAGAAAATGATTAATAAACAAACAAATATTCAAAGCAATGCTAGCATATTTGAAGGTTGTTGTGCAATACCTTGTTTTATCACTATAACAGATAATATAATAATTAAAAATAATGGCAACAATGGTATTATTCAGACATCCACCTGGTGAACCAACGGTTTAATCTTCTTTTTCAAAGACTACATATTAAATATTTAAACTCATGGCCACGTCAAGAATCATACCCAGGAACTAAGCTAATATTATACTACTACCAAGTTGTTTGGTCTTAAAACACCATCATTAATTTTAATGTATAATTAAACCCCAGTGATTACTCACAAGCTGTATGGCTATGAGAAGAACTGTCTTGAGGGAGAACTGCCTGTTACACAGGTCAAACAAATCCTCTAAGCTTGGTCCCAGCAGCTCCATCACAAGTGCATTGTATCTTGAGCATGGCCCAAAATAATGAACTTGGGGAATTCCCTCTGCAAAATTTCGATATGAAAATTAAACTTTTAAAATGGTACTGCAAGTTATTGTGAACTAAGACAGTCTGCATGACACCCTAAACCATGACCAGATCATGTTTATACAGCAAGTTCTTGCGTAGTTTGTGGTTGGAAACCAAGGATCAAAAGTCCTGGTTCATGACAGACTTAAACTGAAAATTGACCTGAAAAGCTTTTAAGTATCTAAGCAGAAATATGATTGGGTCACCTGCAACCACAACTATGCAAAAAGTGATGTATAAATAAACTATAACCAAAGTTCAACTGCAGGATATGCTTTTAAGATTTAAGACAAATATTATATACATGTAAATCCTTAAAAATAACTACACTGCAGTGTAAAACTATCCTCTTTCTTAAGCTTTTATAAATACTGCCATCTAAAAGATTTTGACAAAAGTACCAAAAACTATATCAACCGACAAGATAAGATTCTACAGACCCTAAATATGACTTGTGTCTTAATGCCTTTCTGACTAAAGTTGTGGAAGTAGAATTTTCCTGAATTCACTCTTTTTTCTTAAGTTAAGTTAGAGTAAATTACATTATCTTACTTTTCCATACACTATTAAATACAGACTCAACTAGATATGATTGCATCAAGCACTACAACCAAAATAGCACACAATGACCACTACCAAATTTTCCACATACAAAACTCTTAACTTCAATATGAGTGGTTGTATCTGGACCTGCATTTCTTCCTTCATCGACAATATTTTTTTCTTTTATCACTACATTTTTTAATCAAGTTAATTAAGGAATCTTTTTATGTTTGATGCTTGTTTCTATAAATAGTTGATTTACTAGTATAAGTTTTTCAAAACAAAGATAAAAGTGCAATTTGCCTGCTGGTCATCTACACAGGTTTCTTATAAACAGAATCACAACTACCTTCTAGCAATAATTCAAACCACATGTACAAGTTTGCAAAAATTATATAAAAGCAGATTGTATGGCCAACTTGATTTTTGGCATAATGACTTTCTAAACAATGGTTGTTGCCTGGATCGAATGCAAAACTTTAACATACTTCAAACAAGGCATTGTGCACCCTGCAAACAATTAACTCAAGAAATCTCCTAACTTATTATTTTTGCTGATTCATCTCTTGTAAAAATTCTTACAAAAATTTTACTCTTACAACTTAATGTCGAAACTAGTTTCAGAAAAGTTTTAAGTTGAAGTTTACCATAGCGAGTTTGTTGCCAACTCAACTAAAAACACAGAGCTACTGAGCAATCAAAAATATTTACTGAAATACCATAGTGACTTATTGTTTTGGCGAGTTATAAATTTGACACTTGTGCAAGATACTCTCTCTGTAATCATCAGAAGGCAACAAACCGTCACTCAGTCCCTTTTTCGATTACTGGGACTTTCTCCACGTCCGTCACAAAAATGACGCATCAAATCAAAGCAAACAATCATTTACGAGAGCAAACTAAAAAGATCACGATTTATTTTTGAGTCACATTTTTTCAATACAGCTGCTTAGACAGACCCTAAATGCATTTCCTTGTTTTGTTGTCAAGGTACCAGCTATAGTAATTATTTTCTGTACTACCAAAAACAGTTCACGAGCAAACTGAAAAAGGCAATCGGGGTATCCAATCAACTTCTACTTCTAGCAAATAATTGAAGTTGAACGAGATCCGTTCAGACAAGAACAGAAAAGTTAGAAACAGTTGGGAAATATAACTGTCAATACTTTTCGCTAGTATTTACTTTTAATACTAAAGTTATCCTACATCACACCAAGTTCACAGGCCAATGGAATCTATAGTTGAGAGATAATCAAAGGGCTGACGTGCATAACACGAAAGTGGAAAAAATAATAACAAAAATGGCCCACGGAATGTCGCCAATTGCATATTTGACGTTTGCAAATAAAGCATCTGAACAAAATATAAGCGCTGTTCTTCCTTCCTTTACTAGGTCGTATAAATATTTTCCTCATATCAAATCGAAATTTGTGTTGTAATTGTAAACTGTGGTCTGATTTTCCCATAAAATAAACAAGGGCTGTACATAAAATTATTTTGCGATACAGCTAGCTAGATGAAACAAAAATCCCAAAAATGACACTTCCATCGTAAGGAAGAGATGTTTCGCGCTCGGAAAGCCATTTCGTCTCGCTTCCTGTACGTACATTTTGCCTCTGGAATAAGAGAAGGATTTCCTCGCATTTAGCAGTTAGCAAGTTCACACTCACCGGCATTTCCCAGTACTTTGTAAAATCTATATTCCAGATGCAACTGCGGTGCCCTAGACTTCATAGGTTCCTGGAAAATGATCATAAGAAATACTTTAGCCAAGGTCTGTCACAAACTCGACGATTCTTTTTACGAACAAGATTTATCAGATTTGATCGAAAGCTGATAATTTTCCGTCGAAAAACCAACTCACCAACTTGATCGCCACATGCTCATTGTTATACAAGTTTTTGCCTGCAGAGTGACAAGAGAAATAAAATCAACCGAAATTCCTGACAATTTTTTTTAAAATTAAAATCGTCAGGAGAGCAAGGCAGAGCCGAAATGTCACACGAAACGACGAATAGGACAAAACGCATTTATACAAAGTGACAAACTGCATTTGAAACTCAAATCACACTCACCCAGTCTCAACTCGCCAAAGTTTCCACAACCTATCTTCTTGCCCACACGAAAATTTGGTCCAACCATCATCACTGCAGATCCTTGGTTTCTCGGAGAGGCAATGCTACTACTAGTTCTGTGTTGCCCTCTCGAATTTTTGCGTTCTCGCTCACGTTCGTCTCGTTTGGACGACGACATCGTAGACTGCTTGTGATCCGAATGAGGACAACCAGTCTATTCACACTTGCCAAATTATTCCTTCAAAAAATGCCCTATAAGTGCGTAATACCGCCATAAATTCAGCCTTTTGGGGCTCTCAAGACATCGTTTAGCTGTCACATTGTCCAGAACACCCATTAATCGAGCTTTATCGCCACAAAAACACTAATTTTCCTGACCAACTTTACCTTTCTTTACTCAAGAGTGTTGGCTGGCAAAAGTGTTGAGCACGCAAGCCTATCCCAAGGATCCTTGCGCGTTTGGTCGTCACCAGGTCAGGGGCGGTGGCCTTAGCAACAATCACGTGACATCACAAAGTCCGTTCCTTTTTTCAAGAAATGCAAAAAATAAAAAGACTGGAACTGTCTCTAACAAAACGCGTATTAAACCAGCTTAACTTTGTAGTAAAAAGATAATTACATAAAGGTTTTTGAATCCAATATCTGGATCACTCCAACGATGTTCGCCGTGCGCCAGCGGTTGTCAAACGAAATGGTTTTGTAGGTGAAATAATTTCTAAAAAAGGCCTTGCCCGCTGCCTGAATTCATGCAAAAGGCCTTTTACACCTTGCGCGCGCCCCGCTGCCTGAATTCATGCAAAAGGCCTTGCACCTTGCGCCCCGCTGCCTGAATCCATGCACAGAGCATGGCGTGAACGTAGCCGGTCTTTCAGAAAAGTCAGGGATCCTTTTGCTTTTTTGTTTTATCGACCACTAGAGCTCTATCAGTGTTTAATGTTTAACGTTTAGATTTACAGGCAGCCCAACTCCAAAGAAAATTTGATGAAAACTTGTGAAATGAGAACAATGAGAACATTGGTGAAAAATTGTCCTACTGAAACAGAAACTCGAGAAGTTAGTCTCAAACGAAAATCGAGCGAGTGCTTGATTGCTCCCAGATGCTCAGCGCACGGTCATGCCAGAACTTTGCGATTTCTTTGAAAATGGGCTCCCTGCGGTTTAGTAATGCAATCTAGTCTTCTCCTAGTTTTGTGCAGCATCAGCGCCAACAGCTTGGAAAACTTTTAGTCACAAGCATTTGTTTCATTATGACCGTATTCTTTGTATATTCAGCCCGCCACCTCCATGAAGCACACCCCTCCTAACTAAAGCTCCGAGCCTCCGTTGTCAGATAAGTCAGTAAGCCCCTTTGACCTCTGTTGATTCTCTAACTCAAAATGGAAACTATTTTCCTCATTCAAAAAGCAGTATAGAATACAAGGTAAATCGACTGCATAAAAAACAATTTTCTTGTTCGTATTTTACAAGATGTTTTTAGAGAGAATTTTTGAAGTTTTACAGTCTTAAATCCCGATCATCGATTCATTTCAGTGAGCTATTATCAAGGGAACACGGCACACTGTTCTGTTTATACCAAGTGCTTCGATCTATCCCCAGCCGCCATCATGGGGTTTATACTATACCTCTTGGGGTAGATACTCCTTGCCAAAATGCAATGGGTACACCCTCGTTACGAACAAGTTCCATTAGTTCAAAACTTAGCATTAACACTATTAGTTATTGTTAGTAATAGCAGTGTTTGTCAGAGTTTGTAACGAGACTGGATTTATGACATTTTTGCTGAGGCCAAATGCTCACCTTGGTCTTTCTCAGCGATTTGTTGCATGAAGCACGGCGGCCGAGTTAGCTGCAAACCGCTGGAACAGTCGCTGGAGCCCAATCAAGAAGTGCATCTACCTTAACTTTTTACCATATATTTTTAGTATTTGAAACTGCAACACGATTACGTATTTTCGGTTTCCTGATTGTATATTTCCTAAACACGCACAGAGTTATGTTTTTACATAGCTTGAAAATCTTAAACCAAATACTACCTGTAGCTAGCGATTAATTGTAGAATCTTTCGCGCCTTTTGTACTCGATTAGTATCTACTCCCCCCATAAACACACACACGCACGCGCTTTTTAATTAGTTGGTAATTGGATTTTAGCTCCCGACAACTTCTTTTTCTGTATAATGGTTTAGGCTATCAACTAATTGTTTTGCAGCCCATCGAGAATAAATAGTACTGTAGGAACCTTATATAAGCAGCTACTGAACGTCAACGAAGGCGGCAGCTGAATTTTTACTTTTTCGTTTTCCCTTTTCTTGTTTGTATAACTCATTCGTTTCATTTTTGTTTTACCTGAAAGCTTTTAAATATGAATAATTAGAAGTTTCATGTTTAAAGCCGCACGAAGATTGAAATGGTTCATACTCTAACGTTCACGTTCTCTATAAATTTGAGCTGTCCACGTTCGGCTTTCTAAAGACGATGTCCGGTAAAAAGGTGGCCAGCTGGTTGCATTCTCACGTGAAGTTATTGTATGCTGTAATTAAGTCTATTGTTTTGCAACGTTCTCGTTGACGTTCGCGTCAGATGTTACTAAAACCGGGGACGGTCAATATGTGTTTTGAGGAGTGAAAATCTAGAAAATTTTAGAAGACTAGGGATGTCAGGCATCGCTGCAGATAGTGTAAATATTGATCCTTTCGGCGACTTCTATATATTGACCGCTCCCCGTTACCCGTTCCTGTTTTAGGAATGTCCCTTTCGCGTCCTTGTTGCTCAAGCTCTTTTATTGTGTCGTAAGTCAAACACGGAAACAGATTGACATCAGTATAACGTACTTGCAAATGGATCGTTCATGAACAGGATATCATTCTTGATGTAAAGTCTTAAACGAGAGGGTATGAACCGTTAAATTGAAAATACCATACTTGTATCCGTACATTGTGTGTTTACTGTTTATGGATGTGATCTTCAAAGTTGTCCATGCAGAACTTTCAAATCGTATACTAAAGACGAAAAGTAGAACAAAACTTCAGTTTTGTAGGCCAATATTAAAGTAAGCAGCCTACAAATTTCTGGTCTCCCAAATCAAAAATGAAAATTTGTAGGCCATACAAAACCTTAACTGGCACCCTGATTTATTAGGATTATTTTACCTGATGGTTCAAAAAATATTCTTAATTGAAGGGGTGCAATAACCGATGAAGTTCCAATCCTGGCAGCGATTTTCATTGGTTACTTTTGGATCTTCCTTGGCTGTTTCGCTACTTTTCATTTAACACGGCGATTAATGTGGTTGAAATTGTTTACCAGAAAACAACGCACACGCCTTTAATGTCATTTATTTACAAAGCATTCATCATTGATTAAAATAAATTAACCTTAATAACTGACTATTCTCGTAAATATTTTAGCTTAAAATTATAAATAGCTTTGGAAAAAACGATCTCATAAAATCTTAACATATTTTACCAGATAGATAGATCTTCCAGTTTTATAACGGTTCTCCGTGAGTGATGCAAATCTAGGGAAACTTTTGGGTGATACGATGTCTTGGATATCTGCTATTTCAGTTTTGTATAATAATCGAATTTTGACGGTAGGTTCACGCAAACATTATAAGAAAAACTGAAATAACGAGAGCTTGCAGTAGTGCAACATAAGAAGACTAACGTTACTTCGTTTTGGATAAAGACACTCGAAAGAAAATATTGCAAAAATCGTTCCGATTAACACTGCAATCGTCGTTACTATAAGCAGGTTTTTCTCAGTAGAAAATGAAGGATCCAATTTTCGCAACATTATTCTTCACAAAATACCTCTTCCGATATTTCCACCTGTAAAACCTTTTAAATTACCATTATTATCATACATGTAAATTCCTAAATAGCTTTGAAAAATGATAAAACTACAATTTTATGCGCCCATAAATACGACTAAATAAAGTGCTTGGGCAACGACGATGATCTTATCGATTTTCCACTTGTAGTAAATTACCACAGTTGTTATAGTGAAAGCAAACTCGTTCTTTGCGACCAATACAGAAAAGGACTTATTCGATCAATAAACTAAACGTTACAGTGGCCATTCACGATCAGTGTCATTCAGCTTAATTTACCACTACATTATTAACACCTAACTCGCCCTGTCTTGATTGTTGCAGTTAAGTTTGTGAAACAATCATGAAGTTTTCAAAATGAATAAACGATAGTACAAGTTCAACTATTGCGATGCTGTCTTGATTCCATGTATAGTAAAACGGATACTAAAAGCGGCAGTTTAGACGATTTCAGTTCACCAATCTGGTGCTTACCAACAGACTGTACCTCTCAACGGCAGTCTTTATTTTCAGGAAATAACTGACTTAGGGTGCGTGCGATATTGACCGTATTCCGGGTTTAGCCTGAAAATACGCGGAATAAAAACGTTGATGTCTTTAAATGTACTTCTTTCGAACTATACAAAAACACGCAACTCGGAAAATCAGTTCACTGTTTACTCTTCAAGAAGGTCAGGTACTCAAACAACCAGTTCCTGAATGTATTCTATTGAGTAATATCGTAGTCCCAAAAGAAAGCACCCTTAATCCAAGTACTGCGACCGTGCTTGTTTTGTCTTTTGCGGGCCTTTGTCTTTGTACATGTTCATCAGAATCAGCGGGTTGTCCCTGCTGTGGGAACCCACGGTCATATGAACACCAAAGTCTACTAGAACCAGTATACATTGGAAGAATAGTTTTGAAAAAACTGGGTTTTTTTTTCTGCGTTGGACAAGATTTGATATGGTATGTTTTTCGCCCTAAGGTTTGGTGCAAAGCTGACCTTTCGAGCCCTTCGTCAGAACAGGCTCCTCTGACGGAAGGGCCTGCGCTCGAAACGTTAACTTTACACCCAACCTTAGGGCGAAAAACATACAATATCAAAACCCAAACATAGAGCCAGTAATGTTCATAACGTGGTCGGAAGCAAAATTACAAGAACGAAGTACAATTTTAAAATATCAAAATTGTATGCATTGTTGAGCCGTGGTAATGTGCTTGATGACACAAGAACACCCAAAGTTTCCAAGTATTGCTTTGGTTTTCAACATACATATAAACTTTATGACATGTACAGTTGCCCATGTTACAACTGTATCAATATAACTCTATATAATGCCATTAAACAAAGAACTCTATTTGCTCGAAATGGTCCAATAGACCAAAACAGAATAATAATGTTGAACCAAGATACACGATGAAACAGATGGAAGCAGATTGTGATTTGTGTCCACGATGGAGGGAAACCAAAGTTATCTTCATTAATAACATCGTGTTTCGGACCGTTTACACACATTACTGCTTTTGATTTTGCTTTTTCTACATGTATGTCTGGTTATTTCCTTCAACAACTTGCTCAGATTTTTAAAAAGCAACTCCCCCTTCATTCATAATCACCATTTTGCTATTTGCTCAATCGAATCAATTTCCTCGTCACTCAGTCTCCCGTACCTTAAAACTTTGAATTTCAGCAGCATATTTCGGACAAGTTCTGTCGACGTTAATTCTGAAAGATCTGACATGTGAAAAGTGATTTAAACAGGATCAAGGTGTTCAGTCCTTGTGTCATCATACACTTGCAAAAATCAACTAAACTCTTCAAATAGGCCATAGGAGGCAATTTAAGGTTGGGGCAAAGAGTCGGGCCATGATCCTGAAATTTAGCACTGCATACACTAATAAAGGCTGGGTGGAGGAAGCGGAGAAGGGTTTGGGGTCCTCCCTGGCAATACTCATTAGGGAAAATTGAACCAAATCGCCTGGTGGTAATCATGTACAATGCCTCCCTTGTTCCTATGGCCCTGTTGAATTACTAGATACACATAGCTTTGAATTTCGTTGAACAAGTACATTATTAACATGTTTATCTATCTTAAAACTCAGATGCCCACCAATTAGTACTAGTGTGCAAGGAACTGAATGCACTTCTTGTTGATCATATTAAATAATCATAACAGTATTAATGAAATATTGAAAGAGGCCAATGTCATGAAATGACACACCCCTGGGTGCTGATTGCCCCACAACACTGGCACCTTTCCTCCACAGATCTGGGGGGTATGAGGTCAAGGTCTTCTTCATCAGAGATCTCGTCAAGTCTGAAAATAAGAAATGAAGTATACATATATCCTGTTTGTTATTATGCCTATGCTTTTTCTTTCTACTTCCTACTCAATACAATATCATTAAAAACCTGTTTGGTACATAAAAGTTTCTGTTAGTTTTCCCTAGCTGCATTAACTGTAACAACAATGAAGTGAGCTTTTAAAAGCGTGACAACAGACGGACAGGTCTTAAGCCTGTGACTGGCAAACATCCTGAATCCCTGGTTATAAATTTCATAATCAGGAGTTTCGGTTGCAAGTCAGCGGCTGTCACCTACCCCCTACATCACAGAAACAATATAATTTTCAAGCTGTCTTGGCAGTCATCAATGTAATGCATCAATATTTAGAAGCAAACTGCAAAACATCTGAGAAATTCAGAATAAGCTAATATGTGCAGCTCTCACACTGCAAAACAGAGGAACAACGAGACTTTAAAGCACTTTTAATATTTATACAAAAAAACGCAATATTAAGTACTTTATACACTCTGTTTAAAAAACAGTTTGAGTCTACCTTATTGTTTTAAATAATACTTGAGCTTGTCAAGAGAAAAGTTTAGACGATGGGGACCAAAGGTTTCGAAACCCCTGTGGGATGGCTAAATACCACATCCCTGGGACGAATTGATCAGAGACTTGTGCAACATAGAAAGTGTTTACCTGTAGCCATCTCTCAACAGCTGCTCCTTACAGTCATCGAGTTTCTGTGAAAATAGAGTACAAGCCCAGTTACACGTGAGTCAGTCAAGTATCTGACTTTATTACAGGTACAGCCTTCAAAACAAGCCGTGAGTAACTGATGGAATAGTACTACAAATAGTCACAGTTTTCTTCCTTCCTTTCCAGGCACAGCTAAAATGATCAGCGCCTTTATCATCACCATGATCATCCTCCTCATCCCTACCAGCATCTCATTCTCATCACCTTCACTTGAATCATCATTCAGGACTACCATTGAGTTATGAGCAGGCCAGTGTTTTTCTTAAGGCTGGTACACCAGTAAATTGTACCAACTTTCCCTGGTGGCTGTACCCCTAGTTTCTCGGCAGCAGTATCGACCAACTTCTCAAAAATCACCAAAGAAAACATTTAACTTCATCACAACTCTAACTGACGATTAATTAACCAAACGTGGTTCTTATCGTTGTTTTTCACAGAAAAACCTGGTATTTCAGGGCTGCAATTCTTAAGAACTTGGTCCTAAAACTGCAGAGAAATTGCATTTCTAGGTCTCCAAGATTAAATACAAATTCTGGAGGAGGACCCCTCAAGGTACTTGTGCCTTTGGCGCTCAATAACCTTACATTACCCAGGCCAGGTGTACAGGTCTCCTTTCCCACTCAGTGTACCCAAATTTCGAAGCCTTAAAAACAATACTGCAAGCAGGCAAAATCAAACACTTGAAATGATTTTTTTTAGATCCAATCCAAAAGTAGGTGGCTACTAGTTAATAGTCCTTGTGAATCCTTGTACTGGTACCAGGGTTCCCCTTCTAACAAGAACCACAACAATTACCACTACCACCATCACCTTAAGTTATCATCATCATCATCAACATCAACCAAACCATGAACATCCTAAACATATCCTTCCTCTTCATCAACACCATGTTTACTTAATATTATTACTATCATCACAATCACAGTTAACATCAGTTGCATTGTCAGCATTATTAGAAAAATTGTTTTAGGAAAAACACCAAAAAACATGTTTTGGAGCACAGTTCTATGCCATCTCCCCCTTCCATATTTCTAGATGGGTCCCTGATCATCCTCATCATCTCTGTTACTATCACCATCACCACAATCATCAGTAACAGCAGTATTAATAATTATAACAAAATAATGATACCATTATCAATACCATCACATCACCACACATGTAGTTCTATAATTATCCATATTTATCACTATTGTAACAAAAAAACTTGATTGTATATGGTTTCTCTAACTTGATTAACTAAGTAAACGATATTAATAAATTTTATCATAAAAATTGCTGACCCTACAAAATGGTATTGTCATAAATTTGCTTTAATCCTGACAACTTGACACTAAGTACCAGGCAGAGTTAAAACATGTTAATGAAAGCAAAAGTTTTCTGGACAATGTGACTTAATGTTTTGGAAACTACACAAGTCAAAGGTTTTTTTTTTGGTCAAATGAACCACAGAAATAATAACTCCCAATCATGAAAGAAATCATTGGCTGTAGCTGATCAGCACTCTTACCTTGGAGTTGTGTTTAATGGACACACTTGGTGGAGCAAAGTTCTTTGTGAAGTGTGTGATGTTAATCTCATCATCACTGTAAACAAGGCAAGGAATTTCAGCTGGTCCAAAACACAGTAATTATTACTGGTCAAGATCAACTTAGTAATAAGGGGGGGGGGGGAGGGGGATGAACAATGTTGAGGTTTATATCACTGACAGTACCTACTGTACATGTACAATACCAAGTTATATAGCAGATTATAACAGGGAGAGCTCAAAATGATTATCCAGGTATAAATTATTTCCAGGGAGGGTTTATATATGCAGAGAGAACATATATCAAAGAGATTTTATATCCAGGGAAGGCTTATATCCTGGAGAGTCTTTATCCTGGGAGGGGATCGGAGAGTTCGACACTCATATATTGTACTCTGGTTATATACACCTTAGGGCTGTTGTTATACAATAAACCTGTTTTAAAATACAAGTCCATGAAATCTTACCTGTCAGACTCAACTGAGAATAGCGGGACAGCTTCATCAATACCATGATATCTGGACTTGCCATTGCTTTGCAGAGAGTTCCTGGGGTAGTTCAAATCATGGTTGCACTAGTCAGTTATTCCACAAACATACATTGGATGTAAAATTTTAGATAGCAGACAAGGTGTAGAGAGCCAAGTCGGTTATTATAAGCTCATATCCAACAAAAGTGAGTGAAATAAATTAAAATTGTCAGTTCCATATTTGGATAAACTACAGGATATAGGATTTAGACCTTGAGTAAAGAGCCAATCAGATTACCAGAAACTCAATATCCAGTGGTTGGTATTTAATAGATTCAGTTATTTAACACTTATAATACTGTACTTGATACTCACCCATTATGAGTTGCTTTTAAGGAACCGTTGGTATTGGTTCCTGTATCATTTGACTTTCTTGCTTTCTGGATTTGTTCCTCTGTGTAAGTAATGAGGATTGTGAGTTCAGTTGAAACCCACTGGTCACTCAATATCAACAAAGTTTGCTAAAATGCTATAATTGCAAATGTGGCAATGCCATTTACTGTAAATTGTCTTGTCCTTCTACATAACATTCACTGACTGAGCACAATTTGACTTAAACATAAAATCATATAACAACCAACATCTTTCCAGGCCAGCCTCAAAAGGACTAATTTTCATCCAGTATATTCAGCTATAGATTTGATAAAGGTATCTGAAGGATGTATCTCCCCTTTAATGTAGTGGTAGAGGAAACTTGACTGGCATTTTTCTAGTACACCAGTCAGTGGTTTGCATACCTACATGTACCTACTGACTGCATCCTACATATTTACTGTTAGCATTGATTGCATTTTCAATTACTGTTTATGTTGGCCTGATACCTAAGCTATAAGTGGTATTTTTTATAAACTATTTATTTCCATTGAACAATAGATTCGAAAAGTGACTTTTCTTGCATTGTTTTCAAACATAGTCAGAGTCAACATTTATCACAGCACTGATCTAAGTGTGATAAAAGTATTGCCATGTCAAATACAACATAGAAGTTTTTTAAATTATCGAGATATACGTTTCACAACATGTAAACGAACTAACTAACGAATTATTCATTAACTGATTAAAGTCATTGCTAAATTTGAACAAGAGCTCATGACGTTTACTAGACAAGCAAGGACGGCCTTCATGCGAAGCTCTTCACCCACACACGTCATTTTCTCCCTTATATATGCTATGTTTTTATTTAGCCTGATCGATCGACGAAATACAACATTTAAATCCTATGCTCTAAAAAGTTAGGGTACAAAAGCTTTCAAAGTCTAGGTATCAAGCAGACTTCCGAGTTTAAACGACATTCACAATTCAAAGTTCAACGATCAACGTTAAGTTCAGTTTAGTAACAGTTAAGAACACCGAATGTCGAAGGATGACTGTTGAAAACATAATCGTCTTACGGATTCCAATTTGTATCTTTTATAGATCCTAGAGTTCTAGCCATGCAAGATTAAACAAGTACGTGCATGTAAGTTTTAATAATAATTATCTAACAAGAACGTTGAACGTACCTAGTTTCTTCTGAAGTGGCGACTGTCTCCTGACGTGCCCAAAGCGCACATTTTCTCTTGTTATCACCTATGATTTCATTAAAAGCATTAACCAGCATTAACGTCACCCGATAGTTATAGATACAGTAAAAGAGCCAAAAGGCCAAGTCTAAACAAGCTAGATCTCGTGATTTGTTTGACATGGTCGTGATGAGCGATCAAAGAACAAAGATCACAACCGCCCAAGAGAATCGCTTTCTTTTACCTTCTGTCCTAGATTCCCTTTCTCATCCTTGACAGAAAAAACACTACCGTTGGCTTCCTTTGACATTTACAGAAACAGTAACCAAATTACTTTGCCACAGGTCGAATAGCAACACAATTCATTTCCTCCACTTTCTCTCTCTTTCTTCTCTATTCGCTCACTCAGATCAGCTGGTTTCCACTCGGTACCAGTTTCCATAATAAAACTACATCGCTCTCCCTCTACCCTCCCTCCCCTGGTTCGTTAGTTTGGTCTCGAATTGTTGATAATAACAAAATATTTTAGGCAAACAAATTCGTTATCAGAGTTCTTCGGATGTATTTTTCAAAGTATAAAAAGAAAATTACGAATTCTAAATACATTTCGTCTTCCGGTTTGTTTGACATGTGTACCTACCCACGTACCAGGCCCCAAATATGTTTCCCGAGGGGGTATGACATAGTCAGTTTTGTTTGTACCGGCAAAAATGGCGGACATTTTAAAGGCTCGTAGAAATTTGATTGTCATTTAGGTCATGATAGGCAACACACTCCAATGGAGAGTATGACTCATGTCAAAGGAGTTGCATACCTCTGCTTTCTTGACCAAGGAAGCTGGTTTCAGGTAAAACCGCGTCAGTCTCACTCACAGAATCATCAGAACACCCCGATCTTTAGTTCCAATGCGCGAGTTTTTAGGGGGGTCTCGGAGTTTCCTGCAATTTGAGGACGAGTTATTCGTCTTGAAAGATGAAATTTCTTTTGATATTTGGGGTTTTTCAACAGTCGCCTCTCGGTGGCGGGTCATAGAATCGATAACAATATATGTAAACTAATTTAAATCGATGGACAGTAATTATGATAATTGATCCTCGAAGTGTGTGATTATCGTTTTCGGTGTAATCATTATATCACTGGTAACGGACGCTGACATCATAGGGTTTTCTGAAAGGTGGAGCATTTTATGGTGGCTCGTATTGCTGAGAATGCATGCTTAAACTCGTACTGTACAATTTAAGGTGGCTCCCACCCGTTTTCCATTTGTTGTGTCACTGAACTTTATGAAGGGCTTTCTCAAACATCATGATGGATTCGTACCAGTTCTTGTTAGCTTGTGTTACAACAATGCTCCTTGTACTACCACTGGAAATTCTGTTTCCATGGCAATTTGTCAGGACCTCAAACACATCCTATTTTTAACATTTGATTGCATTTTACACAAAAATTAGTCAGTGAACTTCTTTTTTATTTCATCAAATTTGTTCACACATCAAAGCGCATATTTAAGGAAATTTTAAAAAAATTATGTCAAGAGGTTTTGGCACCACCTTAATTTTTTTAAATATTAAGGTGGCACCAAAACCTCTTGACAGAATTTTTTAAAAATTAATTTCCTCAAATGTCTTCTTTGATAACCAAACAATTTTTGTGAAATAAAAAAGGAAGTTCACCGATTAATTTTTGCGTAAAACGCAATCAAATGCTAAAAATAAGGTGTTTTGAGGCCTTGCCAAGTTGCCATGGTAACACAAGTTTCTGTGGGAAAGCAAGAGATAAAGTTTATAGTAGCACCAGCTATCAACAGTTAGGAGTATTCCACCTCTACAAATGAGTAGCCCTTTCATATATTTAAAGCTGTAAAACTGTTTCTAGCCACCTTAATTTACTTCAGTTATGGAAGGTGATCTGACACCATTAACAGGCTCAATGTCTGGTCAACGTCAGATATATTGTCCTGAAATGTTTTTAAAATTTAATTCTTATACCTGTAACTAAAGCAAGTTTTCCAATCTATGAGTAGAAGAGTACAGTGAGTGTCGATCGATTTCAGAATATGAAATAAGTTGAACAAAATCATAAATGGTTGAACTAGCCAATTGTAATAGCCTCAAGTTTTACCCCCACGTAAAATCTTGTGCACATTCTGCAGTCACTGCGTTGTTACTACAACAGTGGAATTTTGTTTGGATCTCAAGGTACTTTA
Source organism: Parazoanthus swiftii (assembly GCA_025403585.1). NCBI lineage: Eukaryota > Metazoa > Cnidaria > Anthozoa > Zoantharia > Parazoanthidae > Parazoanthus > Parazoanthus swiftii. Next base: position 7,326 of record JAOBYE010027791.1, on the reverse strand, counting down.
ATTATAAATTTGTAGTTGATAGTTACATTGTATATAATATCTAGAACATACTGCAAGTTCCTAAAATGGAAGCTACATTTACATCTACATGATTGTAAGCTCCATTGTTCAAAGGCCTGATATGTGCGGCTGGGACGAGAAACAACATGAGGAAAATCATGGTGGACTTTTTATTTGTTGTGCTAGATTTTGTTATAGTTAATCACTTGCGATACTGTTTATTACAATGATCAACAGTCATTTTCACTAGGTACTTCCAACTATTCATCATGACAGACATGTTATAGAGATTTGAAGCTTCGCATTCTATAATATTTATATGTAAAGTGAGGATGTCAGCAAAGTTCTGCACCAAGTTTTTGCTCTTTTCCCCAGTATAGATACTGTTTGTAGGTGAAATCCCCAAGCGTAGAGATACAGTAAATGACAAAGCATTAAACCTAGCTAGTAACTAGCCTTCTTCTTTTTACTTGACTGAAAGTCCTTTTCACTGTTTCACTCCTAGGGAAGGATCATAACTGAAGATAAGAAACAATATGGTTTTGTTGGAGAAGGTAAAATAAGTTCTTTAAACTGAAACTTGTGGAAGTGTGTGATGCAACTGGTAGAGGTTTAAAACCACTTGTGAAATTATCACCAACAGTATCTAGACTGGGGCGGATCCAGGAATTTTGAAAGGGAGGGACACACTAAGTCACAAAGCACCAAACACATGTAAATGTCAGTGTAACTTGACAATATTAAACTTGATTTAGACGATAAAAAGGGGTAGCACTACAGGGCCGTAGCAAGCCTTGGAAAACTGGGGGGCACCGCCAAGAGCTGAAGGTGTGAGTCCTCTAGGGGGGTCCGGGGGCATGCTCCCCTGGGAAATTTTGAAAATTAGGTTGTCTAAAAACGTGTTTCCTGGGTTTTAAACACCATTTGAAACAAAATCCGAGTGTCTAAAACTAGTAAAATATGACAAGTTTTTCTCAAACTTGGAGCAATTTGCAGAGCTTGACACATTTGACACATTTGCTGGGAAAAAACTGGGGGGGCATGGCCCCCCCCCGGCACCACCCCTTGCTATGGCCCTGCACTAGCTCCTATGCCCCTCCCCCCCTTTGGATTGGTCATTGCTAAACCTCTCAGTGTATATTTTTTCTTTGGGTCATACAGCAAGACTTCAGTAAGTGTATAACTTATGAAAAGGCTCGTTCTCACAAATGAGCCTGTTCACAGGCCAGTTAGAGCAGACTTGCAGGAGGGAGTCCTGGGACCCCTTATGGCTGGTTGTAGAGGGTCCCCAATGTTTTCCTGGTCATGGTTAACCTCATCTCCCTATAGAAAGTTTTTGGTGGAATGCTTGACAAGTTACCTTAATACATCATGTTAAGCTCTAGTGCATCATTAATGGGAGCATGTGCATTAATGTAAGTCTTGTTATAGTTTCATAATAACGGTATCATGATTAAATTCCACAAAATTGGATGTGCGTGTCAGTGTTAAGAAACTAAGTTGACTGCAGTAGTTCTGGCCCAAATCTCGTCCTTTGGTTTAGGGAACCTTATGATAACACTGTTCATAGACCTGGGAAATTCAGTCCTTTGGTGTCCAAGTTTGACATTGAATCAGAGCTCAATATATCTGTCTTATAATACTTCAAGTTAGTTTTTTACATATTATCTTCCTGGCCCGTAGGCAGGAATTTTTCTGGGGGGGGGGGGTGCAAATTTTGTAAACTTGGACTCTTAAAAGTTGAACTTTTGGGACAAACACACTTATGGCCGGTTTTTTTTTTAAAAACCTATTCGGGCTTCTTCATCGTTTTTTTGAAGCTCCAAATGCGGACCTTTTTGGGTCCTTGGGGGGTGCATATGCACCCTATGCACCCCCCTGCCTACGGGCCTGTCTTCTGACAAGACTCTGTCTCCCAGCTTATTTCAGTATTTGTTGATTTCTTCAGAACAGTTCTTCAAGAAACAACTTTTTTCAGTGTTTGATGTATAGCATTCACATTTCCACCAATTTACTCTATCTGTGATACATACCATTATCCCCAACTCAAGCAGTCAATGTGTAAAGAGGAATTCCAGAATTCCAGTTGAACACTTATAGCATACCGGTATCAGTTGTTGATACACTTGTAGCAGAAGACTGGAAAAACGCCAATATTCATGCTATATGTTTGTATATATGTATAAGAGAAGAGAGGTGATAAGTCATTAGTTTCTAATTACAGGCCAATCTCGCTTACATCCGTGTAAAATAATGGATCTTTATTATTCCATCATATTATTCCATCCATTTAGACAAACATGATATTCTCACTGTTGTGCAACACGGCTTTCGCAAAAGCCATTCGTGCGAAACACAATTAATTACATTGACAGAAACGTAGATCAAGGCTGTCAAATGGACCGGTCATCCTATAAAACTTTTCAAAAGCTTTTGACACTGTTCCTCATCAGCGCGTGCTATTAAAGTAAGACCATTACGGTCTACGGAGAGAGATTAAGGACTGCAAACAGGCATGGCTCTGCGATAGAAAGCAACTGACAGTGGTGGTTGAAGGTGACAAATCCGCGCCCGCCAAAGTGAAATCTGGTGTACGTCAGGGGACAGTTCTCGGCCCCTTGATGTTCCTCTTGTATATTAACGATATTGGTGATGACATTGAATCTCAAATACGGCTCTTTGCTGATGACACCATCCTGTATACAATAATTACAGGGATGGGAAATGCCTCACTTCTGCAGCACGATCTGGTGAAATTGATAAACTGGTCCAATCTTTGGCGAATGTTGTTTAATCGTGATAATTGCAAAGTGCTGAGGATCCATCGGTCTATCACTCTATGCATCCCATTGTTGGAGTCCGTTGACCACCATCCACATTTATTTATTTTAAATACTTGGCACCTGCACTACACTATTCGCGTGATGGGAAACCCATCACGAAAGAAAGAAAGAAAGAAAGAAAGCAAGCAAGCAAGGAAGGAAGGAAGGAAGGAAGGAAGGAAGGAAGGAAGAAAGAAATCCAGGGTCAACTGATGATATATTCGTAGCAATCCAGTGTCAGTGATGATACTCCTGCAGCAATCCAGTGTTGGTTGGTGCTACACCTGTAGCAATCCAAACGGTCAGTTGAAGATACACTTGTAGCAATAAAACAGTGACAATTGAAAATACATTTGTACAGTGGAACCCCGATATGACGCGATATTCCCGATATAACGATGTTAATCTGGCATACTGAACATAAATTGTTCCCGATGTAACGATACTATTAGTTCATAGTCTTCAAAGTGCTAACACAAGATATACATCAACAACGCAAATTTATTGAATTACCGTAATCATTATTCAGCTGTTATGCCAACGGTTCTTTGTGATGATATACGAGTTTTGACCGCTTCTTTATCCATGTACATGGTGATTTTACCCCGATGTAACGATACTTTCGGCTATTTTACGGCCATAACGTTGTATCGAGAATTTCGATATAGTGATAACCCGATAAAGCTATAGTTTTACTACGCCCTTGGCGTGTCGTTACATCGGGGTTCCACTTTAGCAATCCCGTGTCAGTTGAAAATACACCTGCAGCGATCCATTGTCAGTTGAAGATACACTTGTAGCAATCCAATGTCAGTTGAAGATACACCTGCAGCAATCTAATGTCGGTTGAAGATACACTTGCAGCAATCCAGGGTCAGTTGAAAATACACCTGCAGCAATCCAATGTCAATTGAAGATACACTTGTAGCAATCCAAAGTCAGTTGAAAATACACCTGCAGCAATCCAATGTCAGTTGAAGATACACCTGCAGCAATCCAATGTCAGTTGAAGATACACCTGCAGCAATCCAATGTCAGTTGAAGAAACACCTGCAGCAATCCAGGGTCAGTTGAAGATGCACTTGCAGCAATCCAATGTCAATTGAAGATACACCTGCAGCAATCTAATGTCGGTTGAAGATATACCTGCAATCCAGGGTCAGTTGAAAATACACCTGCAGCAATCCAGGGTCAGTTGAAGTTACACCTGCAGCAATCCAATGTCAATTGAAGATACACCTGCAGCAATCTAATGTCGGTTGAAGATACACCTGCAATCCAGGGTTAGTTGAAAATACACCTGTGCAATCCAATGTCAGTTGAAAATACACCTACAGCAATCCAGGGTCAGTCGAAGTTACACCTGTAGCAATCCAATGTCAGTTGAAGTTACACCTGCAGCAATCCAGGGTCAGTTGAAGATACACCTGCAGCAATCCAATGTCAATTGAAGATACACATGCAGCAATCTAATGTCGGTTGAAGATATACCTGCAATCCAGGGTCAGTTGAAAATACACCTGCAGCAATCCAGGGTCAGTTGAAGTTACACCTGCAGCAATCCAATGTCAATTGAAGATACACCTGCAGCAATCTAATGTCGGTTGAAGATACACCTGCAATCCAGGGTTAGTTGAAAATACACCTGTGCAATCCAATGTCAGTTGAAAATACACCTACAGCAATCCAGGGTCAGTCGAAGTTACACCTGTAGCAATCCAATGTCAGTTGAAGTTACACCTGCAGCAATCCAGGGTCAGTTGAAGATACACCTGCAGCAATCCAATGTCAATTGAAGATACACATGCAGCAATCTAATGTCGGTTGAAGATTCACCTGCAGCAATCCAGGGTTAGTTGAAAATACACCTGCAGCAATCCAGGGTGACGTGTGGCGGTAACGTCCTACTGCATGTTGTTTTTATTGCGAGACCTCCAGCAGTTTTTTACAATGCTCTCAACACGTTATTCCTCAGGCATTTTTCCACTAAACTTTCTTAGACCACAGTCATTGTACAGTTCTGATTGAACCTCTCAAGTAGTCAAATGTTATTCCCTTTTGCCTTCCTTGTCAGTTTAATCTTGCCTTGAAGTATCAGCGAATCGTGCAGCTGCAGCGAACCAGAACGAATCAGAACGCATAGAGTTAGTTACAAACTTAGAAATCTAAGTTGAAGAATGGGGTTACTGTTTTTACTGAGTTCCTTATATATTCTGATTTTAAAAGAAATGGCCCGTGCTTAACGTGCATCTATCGAGTTATGGATGCACGCGGGAAGTTGGGAGAGCACGAGAGAAGCGTTTGAGTGGCACGAAGCGAAGCCGAGTGCTTTCTAGCTTCTCGAGTATTCTCCCAATTTCCCACCTAATCTTCCCAGATTTACTTGCTTATTTAGTTTACGTTATATACGCACGTGCGTGTGTTGCACACTCGCGCCATACATAAACTTGTTGTTGCTGCTGTTGTCACTGATCTAATCTAGGATCCTTCTTCTATGTAGTAGAAAGTGATGAACCGGAAGACAGATACCACGAGTGCTGCTTTGAAGAAGTTCCCATATTTTACAGGATAAAAATGAAAGATTTGGAATCCAAAAGTGAAAAGGTAAACAAACGTCCATTTTTGGATAATTTAGTTGGTGTGTTCGTCTAGAGTCTGCTGGGGGTTTTATGAGACAAACTGGCTTATATTAGCAATGTTACGACTATCTACACGCATGTAATAACAAGAATGATAATGGTGATGATGGTGATGATGACAAGTTTTAAGAATATCTATACTATAGGCGCTCATATCCTGGAATCTAATATAAAAAGGTATGTTTACAAACAGACACGGACGTGGCTTTTCCATAAGATAGTGTGGCACATATGCACATAAAATAAACGGTTTTAAGACTTAATTCAAGAACAAAAACTAACACTAAACGCATTAATGTACTACCCTAGTCGGTAGCCATGTTGTATTGGCGTTTGGGCGTATTTCACTTAGTGTAAGCACATGCATTCACATTTATTTCATCTTCGAAAAGATGGGTGAGCCATTCCAAAAATAACCTTGCGGAGTCCCTCCTTTATATATATACAGTGTTTGAGACTGACGTATTTTGGGGCTCGTCAAACACGTCAATTGTTTCCAAAGAAATTCCTCAATTTACCATGTACCGACTTTTTAGTCATTTCCACACGGCACAGTAATTGAACGTTCTTAGAGTTGTTTTGTGCTAATGATTAATTAAAATATACGGCCCACCAGCTCTGCTGATACTATAATTTTTGCGTGTTTAAATAAAGTCGTTGAATGATTGATTGATGAATTAGTTGGTTGGTTGATAGACTGATTGATTGATTGATTGATTGATTGATTGATTGATTGATTGATTGATTGATTGAAAAAATGAACATATGATACAACTTAATCATAAGTGAAAACGATCTTTTTGTGAATCCATGCGAAACAACTGAAGTGTATAACCACGATCTTCTATGTAACGTTTCAACAAAAGAGCGTAGAACTTTAATTTTAAAACACTTTTAAAACATTTAAATGAAATTGTAAGGATATCTTTTCGGTCCTCTAATTATATTAAACTGCGTGTCAGTGAGTCATGATTTAATTTTTGAACGGACACAAAACAAACATTGAAACAATATTTCGTACAAAATTTACTTTAGTTTATATCACTTGTACGTTGCATGGCAAGAAAAGTTGTTAGTTTATGTTAGCCGCCTGTCTGTCTGTGTATTGTCCGTCTATATTTATGTACTTGTCTGTGTATCGGTGTAAACTAGTGCGTGGATGTAAAAACACAAATGCAACCCCAAATAATGCGTATGAGGTGGCTTGGTTGCAATGCTCTCTCGTCTTTTGTTTATCACATTTGGAAATACGCCATACACGCTAAATCGATGTGTTAGTTTAAAGCTCGGTATACTTTTCATTTCTTTAGGTATTCAAGTACGTAATGAAGACGAACGGAGACAACTGTTCTCTCACTCTAACAGAGGAACTAAGTTTTGACACAGAGGAACTGCTTGTTGGAGAAAAGGTAAATCATCCCCTTTTGATGATTACTGCGCAAGTCACTGCGCAGGGGTTTTAGAAGTAGTATATCAAACACGAGGATTTCTTGATCAGATTAAACACAGCGAGGTTTTTGAAATGCGATCAAATACACTCTCTTGTGTTTCGTAGATATTTTGAAATACAATAATATTATAGAAAGAAAAACAGCGTTGTATTTGGGACAGCTTCCGTATAAGCTCTATTGGGATAGACTCCTTGTATCTGAGGCACGCCTTGTATTTAGGAAAGACACCTTGTAAGACGACAGACACCTTATATTTAGACCAGACTCAGTTCTCAGGCCCGTAGGCAGGGGGGGTGCGCGGGGTGCGTACGACCCCCCCCCCCCCCACAGACCCAAGAAGGTCCGCATTTGGAAGTTTAAGAAGACGATGAAGAAGCCCGAATAGGTTTATCGTAACAGTTGGTGTTAACGTAA
>JAOBYE010027680.1:0-22769 GCA_025403585.1 Parazoanthus swiftii | reverse complement strand
TATGACTTATTTTGTATGAGTTATCTAAGGAGAATTTAGATGTTGATAAAATGGCCTGGGCTGAAAGGGTTAAGGTGACTGAACACAGTTATGATGTATCTGAGCAGCTGTTCTACAATATGACATCTCAGTGCTAAAAGTTGATAAGCACAAATTTGGTACAATTGATCTATATTGCCTGGAGAATCTATACCTATTTATGTGTTTGTGATTTTATCCATTTCTTTAGCAACACAACAGATCAAACAGAACCAAAAAAAGGTACCGTTTTCTAATTTGCAAAAAAAAAACATTAGATTTTTATATTAATTTCCAAACATGCCAATGAGGTTGTGATGTTTCTATAACATAAGTTTTGAACACATGATTGTGACAAACAGTTTATCTAAAATAGTATAATCTCCCCAGGAGGTAATTTTTAAATCAATTGACAGTACTTTCCCCTGACCTCAAGCTATGGTCAGCTCAGATAAACTCTCTCACTCTACTGTAGCCATACCTTTGAGTGCTTTTCCAAACTTGAGAAGAGTTTGATATGGATGTTCAACTTGTAGATCAAACTTTATGGTCTGCAGCAAGATTCTCTCATACATCATCACTTCTTCCTGCATACACCAGAATAACAAACAATTATGTAAAACAGCTCATAGGGATCTCAGACCCAAACTTCTGAGGCCTCGTCTACATAATATCAGACAGGACTTCATGCTAACACAAAATCAATGATTGTGTTGTAGTGACAGGAGTTTCAAAACCTGGCACCGCATGACGCTAGCATCGGCTACTTAGCAAACTTGCAACAACTTTTCTGCCAATATAAGTTATAAAAATCTACCACCTATGAATTTTAGACTTACATTGATCTGAGATCTGTGTGTTAATATTTTGCTATATATATATATATATATATATAGGTATAAAACTTACACGGTTAAAAGTGCTCGATGCAGGAGCAGAGCTGTAAAATATCTGTTTAAAATTCGATCATTAGCTTTTTAATTTTTAAGCTACCAGTAATGATTGAATTTTAAACAGATATATATATATTTACTTTCAGCTTCAATCATAACACCACAAAAACAATTGTCTTATTTGTTCTTCCAAATTTCTTTCCAACTTACCCGTGGGTCCTCCCCAAAGGCTTCAAACTGAGAATCTGGAAGCAAACTACGAGCCATTCGAATAATATCTTTACACTTCTTTGGAGTTTCTTCCACCTTTCCAGCAAGAAATAGACAAGCAGCCCCTGTAACCTATAGTAAGAAATAGTTTAATATTACAACTAAGGCACAGATAATATTTTTCAAAACTTGAAGGGTCGGTCAGTCGAAAAAAAAATAAAAATAAAAAAATCCCATGTTTTTTCTTTGGCTGTGGCACTCTAACACCTCCCTTTCTAATCAGGGGCAAATTTTGTAGTTTTATGTTGGTAAAATAAGTCATTTTTTATAGAACATACTTCTTGTGCAAAAAAAGCAACATAGAAAATTATCTTCTAAATATGTCCTTAGGGTGGAGGTATTTGATCTGAAACTCAAACCTGTTTTACCTAGGGTGTTTAAAAAATCTTTTATGGCCAACGGTCAGGGAATTTTATCTATCTGTTGGGGGAGAGAGGGGGAGTTTTGCAGTTTCAAGTTGATTGGTATATTAATTATATTTAATTATTATTATTACGGTACATAGAAACCTACCCAGCGTGGGAAATTCTTGAAAGACTGAATCATGTAAAACCTGTGAAAATATACTGCTCCTGTTGCCATTGTGTCATATCTCCTATTTATATAATTTTTTGAATTAAGGAAAGGTTCAAAGTAATCTTATCTTGGTCCTAGATTCAGGAGGAAATGTTTAATACTGTAAGTTACACAGTGTAAGTTGCTCTGAAATATATAAAGATACAGATCTTGGTCAGCCAAAATCCTGAAACTATGCAAGGCTTCAGAATCAAGATTTCAATGGAATTTCCAAGATCTTGTTTATTACTTCAAGATTTTGGCATTCCAGGTTCTTGATTTCAGTACTTAGAAAATTTTGGTAATCCTTGGTCCCGAGTTCCTGGAAGTTCCGAGATTTTGAAAGTACCCTGCAACATTCAAGATTTTTGAACAGCTTAACTCTACTAACTCTTTCCTATAACTCTATAAAAATAACTCTGGAGGTAGCTGGCCTTTTCTTCACACGCTAATCCATTGAACAAATGTAAATATTTCGCGAAAAGGATACAACTTCATTTTGTTGCCGCAGTCCATGATAAACCGAGCACCCTCGCGTCTGTATCGCGCTTCCGTCATGAAATCGATGCCATCTAATCTGGATGGAGTGCGAAGCAGCCCTTCTTTGCTGAAGTACCATTTAGGCATGGCTGTTTCTTGTTAGATCGTTGAACTTATGCGTTCCTTAGCATTTCGATAGATACCCTATAAATGAGTATCTCTGGACACATTTGCCGCCATATTGAATTATAACGTTTACAACTGAGGGATACTGGGCGCTAGCAATATCGTTCCCATATCGGTCGGATGTTGGACCTGTATGTGTTAAATTTTACATAGGTCACGTACGGCAAACGATACAGGTCTGGTATCGGGCAGGCATTGGTCCGTGGTGGGTATTGTGAATAGGCTCCTCTTAACAACACGTGTGACCGACTGAGCATGTCTGATGCAAATTCATTGTCGTTTCGTGCCAAAATGGCGGCCAGAAAGAAAGACGGTGGCCCTGACTGGAAATACTACGAGTCGCCTGAAACCGTCGCTCTGTTTGAGTCCATAAAGCAGTATTTGTTAAAGAATTATAAGAAATACGTGCAACTTGAGCCGCCGACCAACAAAGCTTTGGCGACACTGACCGCCCAGCTTCTACAGTTTCAAGAAGATAATTTTGGCCGCAATGTAAGTAAACCGCTTCTAACAAAGCTACCAATGAAAGTTTTTCAAGACTTCTCTTCTGGAGGAGGACTATGCCAAATTATGGCAACCGTCTTCAGGACGAAGGCTGAACAAGGATGGCGAAGGTTTGATTTCCAGTCTCCTTCAAGAATGGACAGAAATGTCGAGCTTTTCCTCAACATTGAAAAGTCGTTGAAAGAAACGAAACATGTTTCAGTTCCACAAGTATACATAATGCCAGAAGTTGACTCCAAAATAGCAGCAAAGCTTAGAGATATTGTAAAGCGACACAATGGCACACTGGCAGAAGAGAGAGAGTATGCATCACATCTGGTATATGGTCCTCCAAGCCCAGTGCCAGATGAAGATTGGCTTCGACCAATAACAAGACAAGATGACAAAGTCCAGGTTCACTGGTGGTATTTTCCAGACAGTTATGACACATGGCTTCAGGCCAGTGAGGTCGATGATGAACCAGAGCCGCCCCCTGAACATCGAGGCCAGTGGGAATTGAATGCACGATGGTTGTTTGATCTTGATGAATTTAACGAGTGGATGAATGAAGAAGATTATGAGCTGAGTGAATTTGACAGTGGTAGCGGAGATGGAAGGGAGCCAACCTCACCAAGAACCAGAAAAAAGAAACTTGGAAGAAGTTTGAGTCCTGATGATCCCAACAGCCCAGATGGAGGAAGATCGAAAAAGCGGAAAAGATCTCCATCTCCTGACTCTAAGAAGAAGAAAAAAAGCCTCCCACAAGTTGTGGTCAAGAAAAAATTAGGAAAAGAGGAAGATGAAGAGGAGGAGGATGCAACCAAAGATATGCCAGATCCTGCCGCAGTGCCGAACGTTGAGGATGTTCAAACTGAGGGGAGTTCAGAGAAGGACAGTGATTTGCAGCCACCAAAGGGTTCAGAATTGGCCGATATATCAGCTAGTGTTGGCAAGATTGATAGAGTTGATGAAGCAGATGAAAGTGAGCCAGTCACAGCAGAGGATGCTGAGATGAATTCAGTTCCTGTATCACCTCCTTCACCTGCACCACCAAAAGATGACATCTTCAAAGAGCCACTCAACATTCCAGATGCCGATCCACATGATGAAAATTTGACGGAACAAACACATCATGTAATTATTCCTAGCTATGCATCATGGTTTGATTATAACAGTATGCACGCAATTGAAAGGAGAGCACTGCCAGAATTCTTCAATGGCAAGAACAAATCGAAATCTCCAGAAATTTATATGGCATGTCGCAACTTCATGGTAGATGCATACAGGCTTAACCCAACTGAGTACCTTACTGCAACAGCTGCTCGAAGAAACCTTGCGGGAGATGTCTGTGCCATCATGCGTGTTCATGCCTTTTTGGAACAGTGGGGGTTAATCAACTACCAAGTGGATGCTGATGCGCGGCCAATGCCAATGGGTCCACCTTCAACTTCTCACTTCCATGTTCTTGCCGACACACCTGCTGGTTTGCAGCCTTTGCAGGGGCCCAAGAGTCAAGCAAGTGCAACTCAGCAGATGATTCAATTCAAGGATGAACCAGTTAACAAGGAAACTAGCAAGATTTCAAATAATGAGAACTTTGGGCTCTACCCCGATCAGTATTTGTCAAAGAAAAGCAGGAAAGCTGCTACAGCCACAAAAGAATGGAATGATCAGGAGACGCTGCTACTTCTAGAGGGATTAGAAATGTATAAAGATGATTGGAATAAAGTTGCTGAACATGTTGGTACACGCACACAAGATGAGTGTATTCTTCACTTCCTTCGCCTGCCAATTGAAGACCCATATTTGGAGGACATTGGACTAGGTCCACTTGCCTACCAACCAATACCATTCAGCCAGCAAGGAAACCCGATCATGTCTACAGTGGCATTCCTCGCATCAGTTGTAGACCCACGAGTTGCAAGTGCTGCTGCCAAGGCAGCTCTGGAGAAATTCTCAGAGATGAAAGATGAGATCCCTGAATCTGTGATTGAGTCGCATGTTAAAAATGCAGCTGGTATTAAAAGTGATAGCACAGGCAAGAAGGAAGAAGGACAGGAGGGCAGTGATGAGCCAATGGAACAGGGTAATTCTGCCGCAAGTGCAAACACAAATGGGAATACAACTGCTGAAGAAGTGCAAGAGGAAAAGCCTTCACTGAATGGGGAAGCTACTGATGGGGAGAAAGAGAGCAAGAAGAGTTCAGGAATCAAAGAGGGAAGCATGGCTACAGCAGCTGCTGCCTCATTGGCTGCGGCAGCAGTGAAGGCAAAGCATCTGGCTCAGGTTGAAGAGCGTAAGATCAAAAGTCTTGTGGCTCTTCTGGTCGAGACCCAGATGAAAAAGTTGGAAATTAAGCTGCGACACTTTGAAGAATTGGAGACTATCATGGACAGAGAGCGAGAGGCATTGGAGTACCAGCGTCAGCAGTTACTTGCAGAAAGACAGCAGTTTCACCAGGACCAGCTTCGTGCAGCTGAACTGCGGGCTCGCACTGGGCAGGCAGTGACCCCCACAGGACCTCAAAAGCGACAGGTTTGTCCTTTTTTCTGTTCTTATACACTAATATAATTGTTGCATTGTCTGTCCAAATTGCAGAGTTGATCATCTTATATATGAAAACTGGATGATTACAGTAATTTTGCCTGACTGTATAAGTCTTTAAATGTTTATAAGTTGATCCCCCATTTTGAAGCCAAAAGCTGGAAACTTTTTACTCGGGCCGGAGGCACTGAGTTGACCTTTCAGCTCCGTTTTTTTTAAATTTTGATTTTTTTCTTCGTGTCGCGATTGTCATGCGCATGTGCTAGTTTGCATGGTGGCGCAGTGGTTAGTATGTCGGACGGGTGATCTTATCGAACTTGGATTCGCCAGGGCACGTGTTTGAATCCCAGTGGATGCATCTTAAATTTTTTTCCCTTGCTGATTTTTTTTTTCTCTTTTCTCTTTCTTTTTTCAAAACGGAGCAAATCTTGTTAGCTGAAATCACAAGCATTATGGCATAAAACCATGATATAAATAATAAACAATCTAATAAATAATTGCAGGCCTTTTCAGTCATGCACGAGCATTATTATTGGATTTCCGTTTTACTCTAAGCAAGGCTCGTTCATATTTCCTTTTCAACGGCGGTAACTAATATAGATCGAAGTATTTATTTTAAATTTACCAAGTATACAGCAGGCCGGCTCAAGTCAGGCTACAGCGTAGCCTCTTGTTAAGTTTACATATATATATATGTATAGGTCAACTCCCAAATTTTGACATGGTCCAGCCAAAGAATTAAAGAAAACATTGCAGTAAAAAATAAAGAAAAGTGACAGACATAAGTGACACATGACGTCACAATGATCATCTTGAAGTCGAAGTGTATCGTTTGGGCACATTGTTTGCGATTGGCACAGGATTTTGTACTTATAAATTTGCAAATACCAAATATGTTGCACATAATATGTTAAAACCATCTTCCTGTTGTCAAAAGCAAAATTCCCCTGACACGAATTTAAGTAAAAACAAAAAGGGTTGTGACCAGATTTTAGGATGTTTTTAGTAAGTGTACAATTATTTGGAGATACATACAACCATTAATTAAAAGTTGTTTTAACCATTAGTATCTCGGGTAGCCCTTGTTGGAGTTGCAAATTACCATTGTAAAGTACAGTACTTAGCAATAAGTTTATAAAATGTATGGCCTTATGGGAAAGTTATTTTTTGAACGGAAATGGTAGATTAATTTCAATATTAAAACGGTTCTAAACACTATAATTATGTACATGCATTTGTATTGTGAAACCCTCTGATAGTTTGTTACTTTCCTACTTTGCAATGATAATAAATTATTGTTAACTCGAGCTTGGGCTGCCTGTTTATCTTTTAGTTTTTTCGTGTTGGCTTGCACAAAAAGATCAGCAACTATGCATTTAATAAACTTAAATTTTCTTTGCAAAGAAGGGTAGGGTTGAATGAAGAGCAAGAAACTAGAATTTATAGTAACAAGACCAGTGTTCTTAATTTTTGTTTTTCAGCAAGTGCAGCCAGTCCAGCCTTCTGCTGTACAACAACCACAGCCACAGCCGCAGGTACAGACACCACAGCAGGCTCCCACTCCTCCTGCTCCTACAGCAGCCCCACTACCATCCCCTGTCCCCCCATTGCCACAGCAGCCACCTCAGCAACAACAACAGCACCAGCCACAGATGATCCCACAGCAACAGCTGTTACATCAACAGCAACAACAGCCTCAGCATCACCAGGCACAGCCACTGCCGCAGCAGCAGCAGCAACCTCCACTGCAACAGCCACAGGTACCACATATGCAACAGCAACTTCAGCAACATCCACAGCACATGCAGCAGCAGCCGCCACAACCTCAGCAACACATGCAACACCAGATGCCGCCGCAACCAACCCAGTCTACACAGCAGCACCCTCAGATGATGCACCAGCAACAACAACAACAACCGCAGCAGCAGCAATTCAGTGCAAGGCAGCAGCAAATGCCATTCCAACAGCAACTGCAGTTTATGCAGCAGCAATACTCCCAGCAGCAACAACAGCAGCAGCAGCAATCTGCACATCATACTCTGCCAGGTAATTAAGACCATGTTTACGCTATACTGAATTAGGATTTCATGCCAACACACAAGTTGTTCAGTTGGAGTGTGAACAGGAACAGTTTATCGTGGCACAAAAAGCTATCGAGCATGTGACACATAACTTTTGAAGGCATTGCACCACACTTTTGAAATGGCACAAAAGGTGTGCCAGAAAAGTTGTCCCAAGTTGTAAAAGTTCTAAGTTCTGTCTACTGTAGTGTTTATGATGGCATGAAAGCTAATACATTAGGTATACTGTAGTGTACTTGCTCAAGTACTGCATACTTCCAAGGCTCAAATTTAGTGAACAGATGTATTTGGTTGCATACTACATTTTTTTCAAAGCATCATTCAGTTTAGGTGCACAAACTTGTACATAAACCAAATACAGTAATTATAGCTGGTATGAAATAATTTTTCTCTTCTTCATTAATAAACTGAAACTACCCTGTGAAAGAGTCGACTTGTAAAACTATTGGGTTTGTCAGTTCTGAGAACCAATTGATGCATTCCATTTAAGAACTGACTGATTGGACCTGCCAGACTTGGTTAATCTGAAAAGCAACTTAAAGGCCCATTCATACTAGTGACTTTTGGTGCAGCTTTTTGTTGCGATTTCCATTGCAATAATTCTTGCACTCATGCTGTTACTTCCAAAAGTACATGTAAAGTACCTTTAATTTCTTTGAATTTGAGTGCCAGGAAACTTCCAAGTTTTTGTCCAATCTTGAAACTTGTTACATGAACAATGTTGCAGCAAAAAAAATTGCTGTGGAAACTGTGACAAAAATTGCACCAAGAGTTGCTAGTGTGAACAGGCTTTAAGTTTAAATATGGAAAGTAGTTTCAAGACCATTTAGATTTGCTGGTCAAGGATCTTCCTAATTCTTATAAGTTGTGAAACATAAATGCTGTTTGAGATTACAAAAAGTGTGAGAACCCCCAGTGATACACCTTGTTTAGAAACTCTGGTGATTCATTCCAAGGTATGCTAACAGGACAACAGACCAGAGTTCCTCCACCCGGTCAGACATCTGTGCCGATGATGGCCCTTGGCCAGCCAACTGGTTCAACTCCTCCATCTGCCGCAAGTTCCCCAGCTCCAGTAATAAGCCAGAGTTCCATGGTGGCAAGCAGTTCCCTCCCTCCATCTGGCTGCAGCACACCTGCATCATTTATGGGCTCATCAGCTGGGTCGCCAGCTGGTTCCACCACATCACATGGGGGTCCAGGCACCCCAGGGAGTGTCCCTCAGGCAGGTATGGTTCCTTCTATGCCGATGGCACCAGGGCAGATGGGACAGGGAGGCGTCGACATGAGCAGTGGCATGGGTTCTCACATGTCTTCCCCATCAACACCAGGAAACATGGGTGACACTTACTGAGGAACAGAGTCCTCTTTGCTCATAACAAATTGTCAAATACATTACATGTACATATTTTTTGTAACAGCCTACTCGAGTGTTTCCATGGATTCTTTTACTATTGGATAGTCTATAGTTCTCCCATTACAGTTTAACAGTTTCAGTCTTGGCTTTTTTTATTGTCTGACATAGTGAAGGTAGACGTAGACTGGTTCAAGTGTGAGCTGATATCGGGGTGTTCTTTTCTAGTCTTGAACATTTTTGCAGTCAGTTACGTGTACTGGGATAGGTTTGTCCAACATTAGCTTAAGTACAAATGTACAAGACATTAGTATATGTTTATTTCAGACCCTAGTTATTGTCAAACCTGTGATTACTTTCAAGGTCGTGTGAGAACTTCAAAGTGACACAAAAAATGTTGTTAAGAAACCAGAGTTTCAGGTTGTAACTTTTTAACTTTCATTTTTTGGCTGTGCTGTATCAACTTTCAGAAATACAAATCATTAGTTAATAATAAAAGTACTTTCTTAGGCCCTCAAAACACCATTAGTTGCAGCTTGTGAGAATCAGTACAATGGTAGTGTATTTATTTTGTTATATCTTCTAGATAGTTTTAATTTGGTAGATATAGTCTTCACAGCTCAGCACAAACAGATGACCCATATTATGTAATTTTGGAAATGGTTTAGCTGGCAAGTTTTTACTTCATAGTTTAGTCCTCAGTCCAACTTGGGGACAATCATGTGAAATATGGATTGAAAGTTAAAAATCTTTTGAATCAACGGTAAATGTGAGCTTGTTTCACTGTGATCCCTTCTTTATAGTCTTAGCGCATTTCAGGGAAGGGATTTTGTATCATAGCACTGAACATTCTAGAGTTGATGGTTACTAACTATTTATCTGGTATGGGAGATTGATAACGTTAAGTCTGAGTTGATCATACCCACGTTAAAGCCCCTCCCCGATTTTAACCTCGCCCCGGATATAAGGCCATCCATTTGCCAACGAAGATATTATTCTGGATATACATGGATTGAGTGCGTTCTTTTTGCGTTTCAATGTTAGCTCTATTTCATTTCTCAGATACGTTTTATCTCGTCGTTCCAAAACATTTCATTAATTCCGATTATAAGCCTATCGGATAAATCCCCTCCCCCCGTTTACAAACCCCTTATGAAGTTATGAAGCCCAATGCTTTAACGTGGAATTTTACGGTAACAAGTTAAAATTATGGGGTTACTATTTTACAGACGAAATTCTGGCAGCTCTTCCACCCAGGAAGTGGCACCTGGATTCTTCGGAACAAGTGTTTGAAATATTGTAACTGACGCCATCCTTCCATTCCACCCACTAACAAGTCTGCTTTGCAGCCATACCTTGGATTTAGTCCTGCTCTTTGGCCCCATTCCCTCTAGGTCATAAGTAGCGGCCAAGAAGGAATGGGACCAATAAAGGAACAACTGCAAATGGAGTACTGACTACGCAAACTTACGAAGTTAAAATGTTATGATGGGTATTGCTAAACAGCGAAACGAGAAACTGAAATACATTTTTAAAAAAGTAATAAACCCACAAATCCACTGAGTAAAAACAATTTGTAATTTAGTTTTGCAGTGCCTCACGGAGTTCTGAGCTTTTCCACTTGTATTTCTTCTTATGTTTTAAAATTTGAAGCTTCTTCTTTGTACATCGTTCTCAAAACGAATCGTTAACACGATTCCTGCAGTGGTGACATAGTGTCGCCTCTGTTCTGAAACCCTCCCCAGCACCGCCACTACCTCCAAGGCTTCGCCAGTCTTCCCCTCGCAGCACAGGCACACCGGGATATCTTGTCGCCTGTGACAGGCGGATACGGTAGTGCTTCGCAAGCAGCGATCGTAGTATTGACTAGGGGCACCACTCACATATTAAACTGGGGGAGGAAATGGGACGGGGTTCTGACTGATTTAAGCCGAAAGGGATATTTTTGGGCTATGAAAGACGCCGGTCATTTTTTAAGCAACGAAGATTCGGGTCGTAAGAAAACATTTTTTGGGGTAATTTATATTTTATCAGCTGAACTCAAATCGGCAATGTCATTAAAACATGTGAGTGGGCCCCTGGGTAGCTTTGGTTGGATCCTGACGTCTCGAAGCAAACGTTGACAGTGGGTCGTTTTTCCTCATTGAAGCCACAAGGTGGGGAAGGCTGTGATGGTCTTGTTCGCGTGTGTTGTGGTTGTGTTCTCAGCCCTGCCCAAACCGAGCATGGGGATCTCCACACTTGCAGAAAGAGAAAAGTGCTCCCACTTTCAAGCAACATTCTCGAAAGTCATTGACTGAGGGGAGCGACATTTCGGATAACTGTAAAACAAACTGGTCCAAGAAGGGCGTAGATGTTGGCACAGGACACAGGTAAACAACACATTTGAGGTAAGTCCAGTTTATTTTCAAAAATATAGTAATTTACTACGACTTTTGAATGATCGATGAGTTGTTCACACATTCCCTTATAAACTAATTGTCCGTTACGTATTGGCTAACACCACGTCGGCCGTACCTCATAAAAGTCAAATGCTTCCGAGCACCAAAATTGTATACTCAGGCGCGTAGCCAACCAGTTTTTTCTGGTAAGCCCGGATTCACAGGTTGACGAGGCTTTAGCCGACCCAATAATTTTTCGAATAATTTTTTATAAGTCAAAATGGAGGCGAAGCAAAATTTCTTTTTACAATGATGGATTAATTGGAAGCATTTCCAGCCATTCCATTTCCATTTTGTCTGTCCTGTACCTTCATTTTCCGAAATGAAAGAAATTGGATGAAGAAAAGTGCTAGGGTTTCAGAAAAACTGGTAAGCCTGGGCTTACCTGGCTTACAGGTAGCTACGTGCCTGTACGTAAGGACGGGCGGAAACGATACGAAAGCGCTACGTGTGGATCCGATTTTTTAGGAAAAACGAAGGGGAAAGTTGAGTTTTCCAACGAAAACGGACACGTGTAAAAGGGGCCTAAATTTGTTACGAGCTAGTCTATTGAACAACGACGCGTGGAGTAAGACAGAATAATACACGGGTGCGGGGAGATATAGACTAAAGTTTCTTTTAATATTAAAAATAGCTATCTCACGAGTGAGCGCCAAAGGTGGGTGTTGTCATAGTAACACAAGAACATCACCCATTGGCAGATATTAACACGCGTAAAGTTATCACATTTTAACCTGCCTTTAGACAAGATAATTCTCGGCGGCCGAAATCCCTACAAAACACTGTAGTCTGTAATAAAAAATGGATTTGACCTCAGCTTGGATATACGAGATAATCAGTTATAATTTCTCGTACTTCTTCGTACTTCACACTTTGCCATAGAGCCAAACACACACACGTGTGTATTTGTATTTGGCATGAACGAGTGGCGGCTGAGTGGCTGGGTGGTAGATGGATGTATAAGCATGTAATAGACAGTTAGTTAGATGGGTTAGATACGTGTGTGCGAGAATGGCCCAGTTGGTTTGATCTCTGACTAACAGCCAGAAGGTCTCTCAGTTCGCCACACCGTCCGTGGACAGGGACATTAAGTCATTGGTCTAGTATCAGGGGACTTAAGAGAACCAACGCATTCGTCGATAAAAGAATCGCATTTCTTCACAGGGGCCCCGTGAGTGGAGTATAATCTCTGTGGGAAGTCCCTGCCGAATTCGGCGAATCTTATAAATAAATAAGTGTAGATGAATGGAAGGTTGAATTAAAAAGTTGATTAATGCAGTGAATGGTTACGTATTGGAGAAAAGATATGTGCGACAAGAGAAAGAAGAGACGAAACACGTTCTTAAAAATAACTTTATTTTTTTATGTCGGAGGATTTCTTTGGCCAACAAGATTTATTTGTTACATGTTCGGTGACACTAAATCCCGTTTATCTGATACACTTTTCTTCCCTTTCTTGAGTTTCTTTGATTTTGTCCGCGTAGGCGAGGGTGGTCCCTGAGTGTTACCCTTTGTTGCCACACGGGGGTGGTAGTTGGGAAATCGTTCAGTACAGCATTCGAGCAGCGGGACATAAGAGACTTGAGAGGGGTTAGGAGAGTCGCTTGTGTCGTTCTTTGGTTGTAAACTCGTCGACTGCTTCTCGACCAAGATATAAGGCCCTCGAGTGGTGAGGTATTTGGATGCGTACTCGTTGTTATGTGTGTTTAACTCGAGAACAAGCCCTATTGAAGACAAAAACAACCAGTGAAGGACATGAACAGGCAACGTACATTTGCCAAATAGGTAACACACCTTTTCCGCAAAAGTTTGAGCAGATTCAAAACACGGATCAAAATTAAAGAACCTGCTAGGACCCATAACTCAGGCAGAGACTAAGCGTTGAGCGTTGTTTCTATATATAGCAAGTACCCTGATAATTCAAAAATGTAATCAGATTCATTCAAATGAACTCTTCAGGCCCGTAGGCAGGAATTTTGTTGGGAGGGGATGCAAGTTTCGTAAACTTGGACTCTTAAAAGCCAAACTCTTGGGACAAACACCATTATGGCCGGCTTGTTTTTTAGTCGTTTCGATTTGCGGTAGCACCAAATGTTACGATAAACCTATTCGGGCTTCTTCATCATCTTATTAAACCTCCAAATGCGGACCTTTTTGGGTCCGTGGGGGGAAGGGGAGGGGAGGGGGAGGTGCGTACGCACCCCCCCTGCTTACGGGCCTGCTCTTTCAACAAAAAGCAAGAAACAATAATTTCTATAATATACCAGTATAAAAAAACTTGCAGAAACTGAAAGTACCGCAAATGTAAAAAGAGTTTGTGCGTACATTTTATAGTTCTTCAAAATGTATTCCCGAAGTTAAAGGTCAAATAACACATAAGTTTAGAAAACTAGGTTTCGCACTTAAAGCGTTTCCGATTTCGAAAGTGCTCTCAGATTTTTGCTAAAAATGATTTTCTTGACGAAAACTCTGTTCAAAATCAAGAAAACGAAGTGTTTCTGAAGAATCCCGAAATTATGTAAAAATTTCGCGTGGAGAATGGAAACTAATTCGTGACGTCAGAGAAGTCGCTCTAGTTTTATGTGAAGTATGCTAACGTCTGTGTGGCTGTGCAGCCTTACAGTTTAAGCTGCCAAATCTCTTTTTCGCGCGTCTTCTCTGAAGTCACTGATGTCAACAATACGAAAACGACCCGAGCACTTTCCGAAGACATGTTCAATAATTTAAGTTGCGTTTTCTTGCAATCAAAACGTCAGATCAAAAAAAATTAGGATTTCTGATTGGCATCGAAATCTACTGGATTTCACTTTTTTCAGTAAAAACAAAGTTTATGTGTCATTTTGACAGTTAAAGCAAAGTAGCTCCGAGTTATAGTATGGTTAGCAATTTTCAAAAAGGAGCGTTTATACGAAAGAAAATCTAACGCGGATTACGGTTAGCAGGGAGAAATGGTTGTTCGCGTATTAGCTTAGTCGTGACTTTAATAGCTTAGTCGCGTATGCTGGACTTAGGATATCTAAGACGCATCATACTTTATGGACGTAAAACTGCTCGTACAAATAGTTAGTTCGCCCCTTAAAAACTCCCTTTAATTTGCTTCCTCCTACATAAATTGACACAGCATCAACCTTGTCACACTGATTTTCACAGAATTTGACAGATCATTCAGTTGTTATTAAAGATAAGCAGTTACTTAAGAAGCGGGTAAATTAGGTCTATGCTAAGCGAGGCTGTGTTTGAACAATTTCTTTGCTAATGAAAATCATGTCAACACGTTCTATTGACTATTGTTTTCAAACCTGCTTTCAGCGAGACGAATCTAGTTGTTACCGCTTTATTTAGAAAGCAACACAAAAATTGCTTTTAAAAATTCCTTTAATAATCAGAAATAAATGCGATATTTTTTTAAAGACCGCTCTCTTTAAGTGTATTTATATATGCTGGAAGAGTGCAATAACACAGATAAACGTCAATATTTGTACAAATTTCGCACAATTTTGTCGGCAGGTGAAATAATTACTTAGTGCAAAGCGTACTTTCTAAAAATACTTTACACCTAATTTAAACTTGTGTGGTAGTTTACATAAAGATAATCAAGTAACTACGTTTTGCAATAAGTAGCAGTCTGTAACCAGGCAACTCGCTGTGTATTCTAACTAATAACTGAGTACATTGTTTGATGGCAGTAGTTCGACTCTCTGACTATTTCGTGACTCTTTCTCTTTTGATAATGAAAAGCAAGTTTGACACTGTAGCAAGTTTTTACATATTTCTTTTTCCAAGTTAGTACACAGTGTCGTACAGCAAAACATAAAACTAAAAAACGAGAACGTATATATCTTGATATATTAACAAGTTGTTGAAGTGATTCTAGGTTTAAATATCTTGTCTCTACTGCAAGATTTCTGATAATAAGTGACTCCATATATAAAGTAGAGTGTCATGAAGCGATACAAGGACTTGCGTGCATCTTCCTCTACTAACAAGACGTCAACACTACAGTGTTTTGGAAGCATCGCAGTTTGGTTTCGAAAAAGATATACTCAAATTGCACACGGTTTAACGGGGGAAATACATTTCGCGACAAACAGTGTTAATTAATATTCGCCAACTAGCAGATGTTATTCTAGCTTCACACAGCGAGCAAATTTTGATCATTTAGGGGAAACCTTACTTTTGGGAAAACCGAAAAGTTACTCGAACTTTTGCGGAGCTTCATATGAGCCAAACTTTTAAGAACGGCCGAATTGGAAATTTATTTTGAAACGGAATGCAACTCGGAAATTAGCAGACTCATAAGTTGTGGTGGTGAATCGTCGAGATAAGGGCGTAGAATGCAAATACGGATTTACTAAGCTTGAAACAACAAAACAAGGAATAGATCAGTTGTAATACTAACCTGTCTGATCTGTGAGATCCAAAACACAATTCGAGTTTCCATAACCAGATCGTGACTTGATACTCTCAAGAAGATTAACTATCGAACAGCTCGGGTTGACGAGCAAAGTATCTTGATCTCCGTACAGAATCGTTGCAAACATTTTAGTTACAGTATGCTTTCCGAACTATTCAGTCACTGTTAGTGACCGTTTGGCTAAGACTGGACTGAGCACATAGGCAAACAAAATGTTATTCGGCTTGTGATATCATTAAAACTCTATACATTGTAGACGGCTGCGCAGACTTTTCTTTGCTAATTTGATCCGTTTGACCTATTGTACCTATGTCACCCGGTCTGAAAGTTTGTCAAAACTTTATCCAAGACTCGTTAAACAAAATACATCGATTGACAGCAGGTGTTCCAAATCTTTAGAAATGTCTGCTGGCTTTGTCACTTTCGCTTCACGGCGCAGGCGTAATTTTTGTCCATAACAAAAGAGTTTTCAATACTCGGGTGATTCTTTTCAGACATACTACAGCGCTCATTACGCATAGGAAATTTTTAATATTATCCGGTTTTGTTTTCCAGCGACATCCTTTATTAGATTGGTATATCTGTGACACGAAAGCATTAAGCGCAACCAATGCTCGCCTGGTTCATTATCCGAACAGCCGTCACTGCCACTGGGAAAGATAAACTGAAATTAAATACTAAAAAAACGATGGAAATTCTTCGGGACCAAAAACTAAAAATACGACTGTGCTATGCGGCATGATATATACGAGTTAAAAACAGCATTTAGGGCAGATAGACTTCCACCGAGGTAGACGATGAGAAAAGTCGTAATGTTGTCTTCTTGTGAAAACTATTTCAGATTGCTGGTCACCGGCTATTATGCCTTTCTAATCTGCTAATTGATTTTACCAGCATAAATAATTATGTTTGTACGTATGTATGTACGCATGCGTTTGTAAGTATTTACGTGTGTTCGTACGTATGAATGTATGTATGTATGTATCTATGTGTGTATGGATGTATGTGTTTGTATATATCAACGTACGTATGATTGCATGCATGTATGTATGTATGCATGTAAAACAAAAACAACAACAACAACAATATATTATTTACACTCGATTTTTAGTTGATGATTTACAAGGATTGATGAGAAACAGTATGGGTGCTGGACTCCAAATGTAGTGAAAACTAATCGAGACTGGAGTCCCATTTACAATGCATTGGTCCCATTTACAATGCATTGTGTACATATGTTTGTACATATGTAAGTGTGTGCAAGTATGTATGTTTGTGTTAACGAGATGTCAATTTATGTATCTGTGTATGGACGTATTATTATTTCTATCATTGCATGTGTTGATTAATGCTGAATTCAGTAGAAACTGCACAAAGTGGAACTAAACCCATTTATCTATCTTTATTGTGATTCTTATAACATTACTGTAGTAACAAACCAGTATTTCCACGTTATAAACTGACATTAAAAACTACTATTTCCATTAACTATAATGCATAACTTAAGAATAAAAAGCCATAAACATAGCCATAGACATAGCCATTGCCATAGACATAGACATAGCCATAGACATAGGCATAGCCATAGATATAGCCATAGACATAGACAAAGACATAGACATAGATGTAGATGTAGCCATAGACATAGCCTTAGCCATAGCTATAGCCATAACCATAGCCGTAGCTATAACCGGCATAGCCATAACCATAACCACAGCCATAGCCATAGACGTAGACATAGCCATAGCCATAGACATAGCCATAGCCATAGACATAGCCATAGCCATAGACATAGCCATAGCCATAGACATATCCACAGACACAGACATAGCCACAGACACAGAAATAGCCATAGACATAGCCATAGCCTTAGCCACAGCCATAGGCTTAGCCATAGACATAAACATAGCCATAACGGCAACAGATGTAGACGTATCACTATCACTTATCACAGCCTCATCTGAACCGCAATTGCCAACAGTTGTTTGTTTTTAAGATTATTCTTTCAATTTCAGGGCGAATTCTCTGTTTATAGATACTCTGAACTAAACCTAGCTGTAACACAAGTTTAGTTTTTTCAAAATTAAAAGAAAACATTTTGTGTAAAGAAAACAATAATCAACCCTCCGTTAACTAAAAGTAGTTCAATTATACACTGAAATTTTGCGGGTGTCATTGTATCTTAAAATGCAGCATTTACCCAGTTTAAAAGGACTTTGAAAATTGAAATATGAACATTTCTTTTGGCGTGGGCGATTAGCGGTCTTTGTTTCCTAAGGAGACTTTTGAGGAAACCAGGATTCTTACGCTTGGCCAGGAACTCGTTGAGGTGGTCAGGGGTCCGTTAATTTTACCTTGTCGAGTAAAAAAAAAAAGTCTTAAATAGTTAATAAACCAAAGCACAAAACAGGCAGTTGTAACTAAGAGTCGAGTTGCATAAAGAATTTTTTTTTGCATAGAAGAAATGTTTCAATGTTTATTTTGTCTCAACAAAGAATGACTCCGATATGTGAGACTTTGAGTCACGCCAGAGAACAGTCTAACAATGCATTTAAACTGAAACGATGTTTAAAGAATATATTTGTAATGTACTAATACTGTCTTATCTTCTTAAAAGAAACAAACACATCATGAATACGTTTGTTTCATTGTCCTATTTCACTATGACATTACAGGCTGTGTAATAAAACAAACAAAATCATTATTTTCAACTAAGGAAGCCTGAACTAGTTTGGTTTCATCTTTACTTGGTTTCTTTGGTAACAAGAATGTTTCAGTTATAATCAGGGTTAATCGGAAAAAACGATTCTCTCAGTCTGGTGAGTGACGAGGGGCTCATGCTCGAAAAATCAATTTTAAATCAAACCTTAATTTCCAGATGAAAAACATACCATATCAGCCCTTCTTGGTCAAAACCCATCATTAGACATTACAGACATTAGCTTACTCGCCAACGCAGAAATAACAGTTGTTTTAGAAACTAGTCTGCCAGTGTTTTATCGAAAAAAACTCCTATCACGATTCGTTTTCATTAACGGCAACAGCTACAGATATATATTTCATAGTTTTAACGCAAACGTAAGTAAACAATGTCACTTTATTCAAGTTCTAAAACTCGGAAAAATGGAAAATTCCGGAAAAAGTTTGCTAACTGTGACGTCATACTGAAACAAGAGGCTTTATAAAAAGCCTAACTCGGGCCAAGCCGTATTCTTTTAACTAGCTAGTTTAAAACAGACTGAAATAGCGTATGGCTCCATTTCACTGGTTCACTACAATTCATACATTATTCTGTATGGATACAAAAACTAGGTGAAGCAGGACATATGCTGGTTTTAAAAAGAAAATGGCCGGCAGATTGTTTATATTTGATTATAAGCAATAACGCTTGTATTTCCTGCTAATTTGATATTGTTCCGTTTTAATGTGAAAAGAGAAAAAAGAGAAAAAAAATTTCAGCGAGGGAAAATGAAATTTTTCGTGAAGCATCCGCCAGGATTCGAACCCATGCCATGTTGAATCCGAGTTCGATTAGGTTGCTACTAACCACTGCGCCACCATGCAAGTTAACGCATGTGCAGGCCAATCGCGACACGAAAAAAAAATAAAAATAAAAATAAAAACGGAGCCGAAACCTCAACTCGGTGCCTTCGGCCCGAGTAATAAGGGAATTAAGTGCAATAAAGATCGTTTGTCATTTAAGAGCTTTAAAATGTAAATCTTGGAACTTGAACATTTACTTCATAACTCTGTTTAGTCATCTCATTTCCTTAAGTTTTAATTATTCCGGGTCACTACAGCACAGAAAGCAATACTTCACCTTCTCAAAATTATGGAACTTTTCAGGTTTCTATGTTTACGAACTTATTATATAGAGACGAATCTTACTACGCGTAGTTTACACAAGTGTTCTTCGTTTTCAAAATATTTATCTAACTGTCGCACGGTCTAATTCAGTTTACCGTATAAACAAGCGATCTCAGAGTTTTAAACAATTAAAAAGTTATTAGTTGTTAGTAACTATGGGGGAAAACAGGTGCAGAGGAAGTGAAATGAAAATACATCTGTGAAAAGCTCAAAGTGTAAACAAGAGAAACGATGTGGAGCTGCAACGAAAGCCTTGTGTTCTTTCGTCTTTGAAGCTGTTGCTAGATATGAAATACTGTATCGCTGTAATCAAGGTAGGACACATTTCTTTATTTTTCGTTGAGTTATTTGTAGAAGCAACTTTAGGGCATGACATGCAACGACACTTTGTAGTTAGCACAGTTGCAAATTCCTCTATAGTTTAATGTTTACCCCTTGAGCCTTATAGAGACCAGTTCGCGAATAGTCCGTACGAACAAACTGCTTGAAACACTTATAAAACGTAGTTAGAAATATATGGCTCTTTGAGTAGGTTCAGGAATGAAAAAGGTAAATTTCTAGAAAAGTAGAAAAATAATCAAACTGTTGGTTGATTTTTCAGTTCTGAGTTGTTAAGGGTCCTGCAGCAGCAATATTTCATTATATTCACGCCGTTGAGGTGACTTGGTCAAATTAAAAACATAAATACACCAGAATCAAAAATATTGAATAGTCCTATTTGAAAAGAAAACTTATAGCTAAGGCTAAAGTTACAGTCTGAAAGTTTATCTTTAGAATGGCATCGCGCAATTCCATTACATTCCTGCAAGTTTTTCATTCGTTATTGATCAAGAAAAACTAGTTCTAGTCTATCTTAAGAATGAAAAGTAATCGTTATAATCAATGACCACTTGGGTATAGCAGTTTTAGAAAACGCAGACCATGAAGCTTTGCATTGATGTTAAATGCTCGTAGACGATCAAGTAAACCTTAATTAATAGTTAATGGGTACTAGTTCTTTTATGTTAAATTGAGACGCCAGTGAGTTAAACACCAATTACAATTCATTTGCCCCGTCTAAAAACTGATGATTTTTCAATTCAGATCACGCAGTTAAAATATTGAACAACGTTACTTGTTCAATAAAAGACAAAATAAACCCATAAATAACCTCTTTTCACAGATAAACTATTTGGTCTACGCTGTCGAATGAACCAACTTTATTTGCCTTACTTAAAAGTACTAAATGCCTTGCTGCGTGCAACTATTTTTACAAATTTGGATGTCATTTTAAATCCAGATTCTTCAGAATGTTACCAAGACATTGCTTTGTTTACACATTCTTGCATCAGAGCAAGATCTACTCTTATTACATAATGTATGTAATTTTAGATTAGTTTAAACTAACTACTGTTGAGTAAGTTGTTTCATATATTTGTAATTTTAAAACTGAAAATACTGGAAAGTCATGTCAATAAAGCTTATATTACGCTTTGCGTCATTTCTTTTATTCTTCTCAAAATATTTTCCTTATAAATTTGTATTTTACATTATAATCGTTTTTCTTTTTTTTAATGATTATATAGTATAGTATTGACTTGCGAAAATATGGTAGTTGATCAAGCAAATTTCCGAGAAATTTTTCAGCTGTGGGGAAAAAAACTTGCTTTGCTTTGTATCTTATCGATACATTACGCCAGTTGAATGTTGTTTTTATGTTAAGATGAAAATCTAGAGGTCTGTAAGCCGCCAACAGTTTCCCAATTGGATCTGTTCTATCAAAATATACTCTAGTTATTTTTCCCGTTATTTACACATTGATGTTTACAAACAGAAGTAAACACATGCAAAATTTTACCAACAAATGTTTAATGAAGCAGATGTTAAACAGAAATATTTCAACTACTTCACCAGGTTCTTCCATATTAGTTTTTGAAGCCCGCTTCTTTCTTATTTCTTGACTGACTTGTGTCATAAAATAAGCTAAGCTTTGTTGAAAAATTTCGATTTAAGCAAAAATAGACGGCAGAAGGGCAAATGATTTTTGAGTATGTTGTTCCGTAAATAAACGAAGAACCAAATATATCAATGATTTGAGTTAAATGTAAAACAACGATAATTTTGTAAGAGTGGGACGAACCGCCATATCTGTGTAAAAAACATGTGTTGCTCTATAAGGAAGCAGTGCCATGCAAAGTTTTTCACGTACTAAAAATCAAGAGAATATTCTTTTGTTGATATGCAAAAAATTATGAATGTGTTTGTGACCAGTGTTTCTTAAATTTAGCACTTTGAAGGGCCTATGAAACGAAAATTTTTGTTTCATTTTTTAATGTTCGTTTTGTATAAAGTATATAATCACAAAAAATTTTAGGCAAAAAAGTTTTTGTTTTTACCAATAGAGAGCTCAGTTTTCTACTTAAAAATGGCAAATTCGTCGCGCGGCCAAAACAGACCACGTGATCAGAATGTGACGTCACAAGTATCAAACAATATGGCTGCCAACTACAAAGAAATGATATGAAGATAACCTGTGATCTGGCCTTCCAATCCTTGTAAATGTAAGGTTGTAATGAGCTTAGACAAACGTTTTTGAACACAGAGAGAAATAGCATGCAATTCCTTCCGGGAAATAATTTGTCAGTTCGAAAGGAGTGAAACTTAGGCAAATCCACCGATTTCGGTAAGACACGATCCCTCTCACTGGTAAGGCGATGTGATCTCACATCGCCTTACCATCTCAAGATATTTCGAAGAAGCTTAGATAATGGGATGATTAAGAACGCGTTCGGATCCAGGAATGCGTTGACCACTGCCGCTATCTTGACGATCCAAAACGACAGTAAACTGAAAACACAGTTGACACAGATCTTGTACTCCTTTAAGTTCCGACTTGCATAATTGGTGTATGAAAAGGGTTATTGATTTTGTTTCTCACCTTTCAGGTTTTTGCCTTGATTGCCTTCCACTTTGCAGAACTTCTTGTTCGATCGGAAGGTACAGCTGAGTATAACGTCTATTGTATCTATTTTGAAAATGATCCCCCAACTTTAATGTACTTTGCTAACTATTAACCAATTTCTTGCTGCTCCAAAAAGAAAATGTTGTGTCTCCTGCAGAAGCCAGAACTGATTTCTTAAGGAATGCATATGTTTGGACTCAGATTGGAACTTCCAGAAGAGAGAGACAGAGACAGAGACAGAG
>JAOBYE010027569.1:0-22780 GCA_025403585.1 Parazoanthus swiftii | reverse complement strand
TAAATATATAGTTCTATTATTTGGGAAATGACACTGGATCGAGTTGTTGTCAGCATGAAGTTTGTTGTGAGTTGTTGTTCTTATTTTAAACTATACTGTACAATCGATTTGCGGCCAGCGACAACCAAGCTGAAGAATCAATCTGGATCTGTTATCTTTTAAAATCGCTTTAACCAGTGGGCGCACTGTACATATTAGGAATACTCGTATATTAAAAGGAAGCTGTGAGGTGAAAAACACTGGTTACTTCGATGCTGAAACCGAATAACAGACAAAGAAAGAAGCGTAGAATAATGAGGGAGAACTTTTAAAAATTACAAAAGGTTGAAATAAGAGTGTCTGTCCAAACATTCTTTCGAAAATTATGAAACAAGTCAGTGGACGCAGTGTTCTCACGGGCTTCGCGCGCTTAGTTACTTGTAAGGACTGTGATCGATTTGAACTCAGCCTAATCCAAATGTTTTGAGTTACAACTACAGACACTCATTGTCTTAATTGGCTTAGTATCTCGTTTAGCCTGTTTTTGCAGTAATCTTGAAGGAGATTTTTTGAGGCAAGATACGTGCCAAAAACAAACAACAACACACCCTACTTGTTAATCCTATCACGTCCGCCATATTCCGTTGGCTTCTTAGAGTTAGTGCAGAGAACATTCTCTTGGTCCGCTATTCAATATAGCAAATTGTTTATGAGTATGATGTCGGCTCTTATGCATTAGCCCTTCAGAAATCCCCGTTCAACGATACTACAGCAAGGGAAAGGCCATGTCATCAACCAAACCGATATGTGAAGAGAATTGAAACCGCGCGCGAATTTCGAAGTCTTCAAACATGTTCAGTAAAAAAAATGCTGAACATTTTGATTAGAAAAGCATATCTAGCATGTACGTGACTCACTCACTCTGTCAAGCGTATATAATTTGTGTAGGCCAAAATTGTTGCCGTGCAGTAAATTATAAATACGTTTTTCTGGTCAGTTTCATGATTTTAAACACACGTGACAACCAAACGACAATTTTTTCCCGCGCTAATGAAAAAATCCAGTCCCTCAGCTTCACTTGATATTTCTGAAAACACCTTTGGTTTTGTGCCACTAACAGTAATTCTGAAAACAGCTTTTCTCTTCCGGTTTCCTCGTTGCAAACCGCGGCACTCGTGAAGTGGATCACGAACCTCCAAACAATTCT
Source organism: Parazoanthus swiftii (assembly GCA_025403585.1). NCBI lineage: Eukaryota > Metazoa > Cnidaria > Anthozoa > Zoantharia > Parazoanthidae > Parazoanthus > Parazoanthus swiftii. The sequence continues at coordinate 21,594 of JAOBYE010027569.1, read as the reverse complement.
CACTCTCGATTTTGACGCGTCAGTTTTCGCCATATGATACACAAGACCTGTAACAGTCGTTACAGCTTGTTATGACGTAGCCGTCACTGATTCAATACCAAACAACGGTCGAGTTGATCACGTTTTTAAGTCGTCTTCACAAAGTTCTCGATTGAGCAGACTCTTTCTGGTTCAACTCAAAAATTCGTACAGCATAAAATTTCAAACTAATACCACTGAATCTGACCATAAGCTTCAGAATTTAAGCCAATGGGCTTGTAGCTTTCAAAGCACTTATAATGGGCTGATACTCGGAGTGCGCTTATCTTCGGGGGGGGGGGGCGCTTTGCGTTTCAAAATTGTTTGGGTATATGAGCAGATGGAATTTTATGTCTCAACTGAAATCTTTATGTCTAAAATGACAGTAGACACATGTTAAACGTTAAATAGTAATTTAATTGTCTTCAAAGACTCTGAAATACTGGCAATAATCTAGTTAACCATGATAGAAAAACATTGACAGCTGCAAACGGTCATGTTGGTTTAAGTTTACTTCAAGATTATTACTAGTCTTGCTGGGCTCCCTCCGATCTTAAGCCCATGGGCTTACATTCGGGGGCCTCATATTCAGTAAGGATTTTGCGTTTTAGATTTCGGAGAGGGGCTTTTAGTTGGGGGGAACTTATACTCCAAAGTTTATGGTGTATTTCTGTCGTATTTAGGTGATAATACTGAGGCATAAATTTCGTTTTAAATTAGCGGAGCAATACACATTCTGTCGCTTGAGCGTTTACTTCCCCACATTAAACTGACGAATGAAGTCCAAAAAAAGATTGGTTATGCGGAATTCAACATTTGCCACCGTCCATTCACCATGGCGGGTGTGGTCAGGGACAGAATGATCTAAAACTAAGTGGGGACTAGTTTCAAATTACCACTAAAACTACCGCCACCTTAAACGCTAAAGTTTCGTTTTAATGGCAACTTACACGGTAAATTTCCGACGAAATTATTTATTAACAAAACTGCACCTGCCGAAAACGTGCTAAGTTTACCATTGCTGTTTCCTTTTCATTTGTGGGCCGTGTGCTCGAATAGCGCGACTGTTTCAGCTCTTGCTTTGTACGTGATGCAGTTGTAGGTTCGAAAAACAAAGTTTACACTTTAGCGAAAGAAGGAATAGTATGTTAGGCTGAGTTTGATTTTTGTCAGGGGAAAAGTTCTTCGTCTTCCTCCCCCGCAATTGATCGTAAAAAGTCAACAAAGGAAAAGTGCGGATGTGCTGTCAGGCATGGAACAGATTTTTTCCCGAGTGTAAGCAAGCTAAACGTGAAAAACGAAAAATTCTTCAGAAAGATGTTTTTGTTGAATAGCCAATTATTGTTTTGACCTCGTTTGTGATAAAATAACCATCGGTGATCCTTACGCGACAAGTCAGAGATTGAATTTAAACTAACTTACTAATATTTTGCCCTCGTTGTGGCCAGAATACACAAGTAAACGCAGCCGGCCGCTAGCCTGAACCGCCCAAACTCAACTGTTTTATTTCTGGCCACCTCAGCTGGAAATTCTAGTTTTGATTTGGTAGTGATAGCTCCATCTCCGATTCGTGCATGTGAATTTGACAGTTAACAGATCCGCTTTCTTTTCAGTATTTTTGACTTTCGCTTGCACAGTGATTTCCGTTATTGCGCCAAAGAGCAGATGCAGCGAGAAAGTAACAAAAAAACATACTGGAAAATAATAAGTACGCTTATAAAATTCACTAGGTACGGTTTACTTCATGAATAATGAATGCAAAAAGACGGCCAAGCGATAAAAAAGTGTGCAATATTTTTAAAACAAGTGCCCCGTACCTTGTTTGCCGTTCAGCTCATAAGTTTGACTTCCATAGTTCCATTCATTCGTTGCCGAGGAAATATTAACACCATGTATAATCTAGCAGTGGTTGAAACATAAACGCTAAAACATACTTGCCGAGTTAAACATAAGCAAATATTCTTCTTTGAGTCGCTAGTAGTCTAACAACCAAATCAATTTCTCAATAATGTTTCGCCGCCGGAGACCTGTTTTGGGCTTTCTGTCGAATGCACCAACTTCAAACACAATATGAAGATTATCTAAAATATAGAAATACCCTCCATCCTACCAGCTCCTTTGATTCCGGTTGTTTCCAGATCGATATACTCGAGCTCCAGAGGCATATGGGAGATCGCTTGTGTACCCCGAGTGACTGAAAAGCAAATATGAATTGTGTTATAGTTAATGAATTCAAAATACATAATAAAAAAACCGTGAATTTTGATGCGAGCGAAACCAAATATTTCATCGAAGCTGTTGCTGCTTAGTTGCAAACCAGGAATCATGGCCCAAAAATACTGAAAGTAGCTTGACTCACGTTCTAAAATTCCATTTAAGAACACGGAAAGTGTTTTTGGAAGAGAGAAAAATAGTTATTGATCGCAGAGTATACATAAGAAAAATTATTATTCAAAAATATACTATTATCAATAGAATATTTAAATTCTATGTATTTCATTCAGAAGGTTGTTCCACTGCTAACACCAAATCCAAAATTTCAGGACACCTTAAACAAATACTACAGATTTAGTGACTTAGTGGCGTAAAAGAAATACAAGACAACATACAAACGAAACGGGAAAGTTGAAGTATAATCACATCGGCAATTGGTTATAATCTTCAAATTACTTGAAGTGATTCTCAATGCCCAACGACCGTGGCACTGTTGTAAAAACAAAAATTCAAAGGCTGTTTAGAATTGGAAACACAACAGTACATTTCAATGTAAATTCGAGCTCTGTGTGACCAATAAATCACAAAGTCGGTTTTATTTGCGTGTGCTGCCTTGGTCAATAATCCGTGTTAAAAGGAGGGCTTTTTGCTGAGAGGGCTGGATGTGTTTTTATGCAGATTAACTGGCGCGAGAAGTGAACTTTCGAAAATGAGCAGATTATGAGAGATGTCTCCCGAAGTGCTTATTCTTTTTCAAAAAGCCTTCCCACTGCGAAAGACTAATCAAGATATAAACTCCTCGGCACAAACTCGTTAGCATATTATGGCATATAGGTTACTGTTGGTGTCTTCAGCAAACGGCTGCTCACAAGAAAGAAACTTTTTGATAATTTCAGCTCGCGCCACAAACCAAAACAAGTCTTTAGCATGACACCTGACACTAATTCTTTCCGATATGTTCCTCGTGAATAATTTAATTTCACAACAAAACAAATATAAAATATATTATGAAGAAGGCGGACGCGCCATCTTTCCAGAACAAGTGGTGTAGTTTTTGAAGCTGGCAGCGAGTTATAGCTTCAGTCAGCACCATCTCGCTGCATGTGAAATGCTCACTTAAAAACAATATAGTTCTCGCTGAATTGTTGGCATGTATGACTGTCGTCCCCGCTCAGTCACAACCGATTCCGATAAAACCAGCTGTCTTTTTTTCATTTGCCTTCCCAAATTTGCTTTGATAATAAAAGCAAACATTTATTAATGTAAATCATAAAGTGACAGGGAAAGAAAAGACTGGCCGCTTGCTTGTCGAACTGATCGAAATTTTCATCGGGTTGTCAATAACTGCTTATTACTGTTTTTACGAAAAAATTATGAATACTTCTCGCTGATATTTTGTTTCCTTTACAATATTTGTTGATTCTTCCAGTTCGATTTAGATCTGTATGTTGACAATTATCAAAATGAACTCGGTTTAAAAGTGAGGCAACATCGCTATAACGCACAGAAACACTTTTCCTGTATTAAAGAAAAACATGAACAATCACTCTTGTCCTTGAAGAAGCCAAGATCAGTCAGTTTCCAACCCAACAAATGTGCTATTTTTGTTTTCATGCGATGGTGTTTAATCGCGGTTCTGGTTGAGATGTTGCTTCACATCTCCCAGCCTGTGTCTGAATGTTAAAAGCAATATTTTTTATTAAAATCCTTTTGCGAAAATTTAGTTGTTATCCAACGGAGAAAGGTCTATAATACCCCTGTGTCGATAATACTTTCTTGATAAACTCACAAGGCTGCTTCAATCTGGCTAACTTCAAATTGTTACGGTCATTTTGTAAAGAATCGAGAAGTAATTAACACTGTCGAGAATGTGTTAAGTTCGCCTTCTGCATAATATGGACAAACATGATAATTTTTTGAAAACGTTCAATCCTACTATTTCTTTCAAATGCAAGCCTTTGAGATTGGAGAAAAAGAGACTCGATTACTTGATAACGCCCGACGTTTTTCTAGGGTAGCATTAAGTACTCGATCCTCCAAAGCTGCCACAGCATCCCATGGAGAGAACTAATCAAGATGCTGTATGTTTGGGAAAAAAGGGAGATGTCAATTTTCTTGTCTTTAGCCCCTCACGTACCCCCCCCCCCTCCCTACTTTTAACCCCATCGAACACTAAATTAAACAACAATTCAGACAGCTTACTTTTGGGTCGAAAGCTTGAATAGACATTTTTAATTTTGTTCTAAGTTCTACCTGTAAGCAGCGCCTTAGAAGTTCGCAAAACGCGCCGTATAAATATTTTATTTTAATGTTGTTGCTATAATACTGTGAGCCTGAGAAAAAAGAAATATTAGTAGTTATGAAATTCATTATTTCTTAATCTTAAAATATGCGGCTTTTCAAGCTCTACGGCTGCTGAATGTCATTCTCGCTTGCTCTTAATTCTCAATAGTTGAGGCAAACTTCAGCCTCTTATGAAAGGTGTGTAGTGATCCACATTATGGTCTATCAGCGAATAGACAATGGATCGAGAGCCAATCAGCTTCAGTGCTAATTTTCAGGAATACTTGCATGACAAATTTTCCTTTTAAGAAGAAAAGGTAGATCGAACTATATGAAAATTCACTAAATTCATAACAAGATAAAATAAACAAATTTCATATTGATAATATAAATTATAGAACAATCATCTAGTTTTAAAACTGAAAAAGAAAATATGTACTAAATAAACGCTCATGCACGACCGGTAGACGATTTAAAAGGATTGTTATAAAACGTTTTCTGCTCATTCAGTTCGATAAAACAAAATTGTAAAGAAGGGTATGTGTCTTAGGTCTCTTTCAATTTGTCTGGCCTGGCCGGTTCAACATCTAGTCAGTTCTAAAATGAAGCGCACAAGTTCTCAGAACTGGTTCTGGCCAGAACAGCCAGTCCTGCTCGTGGATCAGGGCCACCGTCAGTTATCCCGCTCCAGCCGGCCAAAGCCGGGAATTTGGAGAAGTGTGATAGGAAAATATGTCCATTTAAACTGGCCACTTTCTTACATTTTTCAGGATCTCAGTTTCAATTGTTCTTAAAAGCGTTCTTGATCAACTTTTTTGAAAAAAACTTGAAGTTGTGTCTGTACATAATCAAATACCCTCTAACTCAGTTCATATATATATATATTGACTTGTAAAAAGTGCACCCAGACTGCAAAGCATAATGGGACCTCTAATGTCTCCAATCGCTAAGCTGGCCTTGACATTGTTTATCAAAGTAACCCAGTTGTTTTGTGCTTTTGCTGATTTCTTTAGGTTCGTATTCAGGCCAGTGGATGACATACTGAGTAAAATACAGGGCTCCCATGCAATTTTCCTTTCGTGTGTGGTTTTATTCTTTGTACACGTCAACATTTTTTTAAAATAGCAGTATGTAACCAAACGCGTTGCTGTTGCCAATTTATGCGGAGAATCATTGTGAAAATCGCACTGTTCTCTTACGATATTCAATAGCGACTCTATGTTCCATTTCAAAATTTGCAAGTTGCGTTCCTTTGTTAGTCTCAGCCTGGGGTATGGATTTTTAGCTTGTTCCTAAAGTTCAGCATTTTCAATCTCAACGTTTTATGTATAGAAAAGGTCCTTGCAAAAACGATGTGGTCGCCCAAAACACAAACAAAAATTCAAATACCCAAAGAGATTGCGGAAGCTTTGAATCACCTAAATTTGCACAGTTTCTATTTTTGGGTAGTATTCGAATGACAATGATCTTCGCTTAATTGAGCAGGCTTAGCTCAGTTGGTTCGGAGCAGGAGGTTCTCGGTTCGGTTTTTGTGAATCCAACGTCTGCTTTGACTTTGTGATTCGTGTAGCTTTTGCTTTAAATGCCCGTAAAAAGAAGCAAAGATAAAAAGGGGGGTAAAGTTCTCACCGAAAGCCACAAGTTTATCAGTTTTAAAAATTTAAAAATTTCTGTCACGTGTAACTCTCGTTAAAATTATGTGTAATTTGTCATTTGCTAATTTGTACTAACTTCTGTGTACTGCGCAGGTTCGCCGGCGGCCATAGATTACTTCGGCCTGAATAGCAAACGTGCACCCAAAGTATTTGAAACTTTATCCAATTTTGAAACAGGAATATTTCAGTGCAAATGTTCTCCCACACAAAAGGAAAAAAAAACAAATCTGTCAGGTTTTGCGTACCCAAATGACCCTATACATGCCCATTTCAAACTCCCACGTGCACGTATATAATAAAAGGAAAACGTGCCTGTCTACAATCATTTTGATGTGCCTGTTTTGCACGAGAAATTAATTACCGCGCTAGGAAGTAACAAACCTAATATAAAACACACACTACCAGTAGAATTTTACTGAATCTGTTCTGGGAGAGATTAGAGCCACTCGACAAATGTAATTGATTCAATTTTCTAAATGCATGCGCATGGCTCCGTTTATTTAAGCATGTTCAGTTTTAGTTGTTCAACTGTAGCCGTAAAAAATTGTTATTTATGTTTCAGAGATATTGCGACTAAGGCTTGAACATACGACCTGAAAAGACAAAGTCTCCGCAAAGTGGTTAATTTAATGACATAAGCTCGTAACAAGTCTGTCGCAATCTTCAATCCGCACCAGTAATTACCCATGGGCTCTGAAATTTGCATATTTCTATTTGAGGTAAAAAAACTGAAATATTAGAATTGTTATACATCGTGCTCATCATCCGTTTAACGTTTCAGTTAGGAAAAAACAGAAAGCTGATATTTAAAGTGGCACTATAAAAATAACGGAGTACACGGGGAGGACTATGTAAACTAACATGCAACTCATAACTAAAATGATTTGAAATTATAAATATATGGCTTCTTGGTATTAGGATCCTTAATTCAAGTTTCCTAAAGGCGGAGGTTTTTCTTTCTAGGGTCGGGTGGGAGTGCCTCAACTATTAACGCGTGCCTTTTGACCTAAGGAACAGTTAACTTATTCACAGGACAATTCAACTTAGGAATCAGCGGAGGATCCAAAAGGATACAGGCTTGTTAACAGTGCAAGTTGAATAATCAACTTTTTCAAGAATAAATTTTAAAGAAAAACATGTCGCCACGAATGGTTATCGAACCCACGACTGGTGATATGACGTGACGTGAGGTAAGGTTGGGTTAGATAAGGTGAGTTGAGTTGAGACGAGGTGAGGTGAAGTGAAGTAAAGTTAGGTAAGGTGAGGTGAGGTGAGGAGACGAGAGGAGAACAGAGAAGAGATGAGGAAAACAGAGAGGAGAACAGAGAAGAGGAGAAAAGAACAGAGAGGAGGAGAAGGGAAGAGAAGAGGAGAAAGAAGGAGGAGAGGAGAACAGAGTCTAGAAGGAGAGGAGAACAGAAACGAGGACAGGAGAGGAGAGAAGAACTGAGACGAGGACAGGAGAGGAGAGGAGAACAGAGCCGGAAGAGAAGAGAAGAACAGAGAAGATGAGAAGGGAAGAGAAGAGGAGAGCAGAACAGAGTCTAAGAGGAGAGGAGAACAGAGAAGAGGACAGGAGAGTAGAACAGAGAAGAAAAGAGCGGAACAGAGAAGAGGAGAAGGGAAGGGAAGGGAACAGAGTCTAAGAGGAGAGGAGAACAGAGAAGAGGACAGGAGAGGAGAAGAGAACAGAGAGTAGAAGAGGAGAGTGGAGGAGAACAGAAAAAGAGGAGAGGTGAGGTGAGGTAAGGAGAGGAAAGGTGAGGTGAGGTGAGGTGTGGTGGGGTGAGGTGAGGTGAGGTGAGGTGGGGTGAGGTGAGGTGAGGAGAGGTGAGGTGAGGTGAGGTGAGGTGACGAGAGGTGAGGAGAGGAGAGGTGAGGTGAGGTGAGGAGAGGTGAGGTGAGGAGAGGTGGGGTGAGTTGAAGTGAGGTTAGGTCATACCAGTTTAAATATTTAGGTAAAATGTATGGCCATACACTAGCGAAAGCGGCCGAACAGTTTTCCATTTACAGTTTTGATGTCTTTACATGATATGTTATGCTTTCGTTGCTTTCGTTGAAGATGCCTTTACCTTTTCAGTGGAAGCAGTCACTATTCATGAAGGAGAGGGTGGCTCACTCTATCTACTATTCAGACCACTCAAGAAAACGTGATCCCCTCTCTGCTTATTCGCTTAAGAAATTATGTTCTAGCTCTACTTTCAATCTCAGAAAATTATTACCCTCCCAGTTCCCAGAGCTTTATACACAGGTATTTATATTATAATAATAATAGTTTACTTTATATTATACAAGAACCAAAAATCACACATCAATTCATGTTGTCTGAAATAACAGGTTCAAAGGGATTAAGTGATATTGGTTTATCTCGTTATGAAATGCGATAGGGCATAAAATAGCACGTGCTCTGATGCACAACTGATAATGGTGGCAAAAGCAGTGTTAGAGGCCAAATTTCAGGTTTTTACAAGCCTTGTAAAATGGCTGCTTGTGTCTATAGATTATCAGAAGTTTTAGTTGTAGAGTAGTTGAGAAACAAGAGAAACCTGTTAAAGCTTCACCTCGTGCATTCTGTCATGCTCTACAACTTCCGGAGTGTTTAAACCCTTTTGTCTATAAGAACCTTTCTACAAGAACTGTGAGGCTTAGAAATGCCAAAGAACCGATGCTTAAGAACATACCCCAGGCTGAGACTAAAATAGGAACATATCTTTAGTTTGTAAATTTAACTGAAGGGAACGGAGAGCCACTACTCAACAGAGTGAGAGAGCCGTGTAACTCCACAATTAATTTGGTAAACAGGCGATAGTAATGTGTGCATTGCATGTTTTAGGACTTTAGAACTTTCAGCCAAGAAAAAGTGTATACCAAACCGTTAGTATATAGTCGTTTTTTAACACTTAATTATAAAGAGCACAAAGAAAGCGATTTTCCTTTCCGTATTCTGTTCATCCTTCCAAAAGTATTTGTCCGTATGGAGGATTTAATTTATGTTCATGTCGTCAGAATCACTTTTACCACAGAAGTCGCTGTTGTACTTGTCTGTTCACTGTCAGTCGTGTCAGATAACTGCAGACAGTGACACCATTACTAAACCACATTCACCAAGAAAAGAGACAAATTGGGTCAGTGGATACTTAACTTTTCCAAGAACGGCTCTCGTGGCTATGGCTTATACTGAAAAACACATCTGAGTGCTCCTTTTTTGCCGACAAAATCACATATAATAGATTGCAACTCGATTGAACGTTTTGTTATACGAGCTCGAAGAGTGTAGAGGCCCTATACAATATTCACAAACGGTGTGAAAGGAACAGGTCATAAGCTTGATTAACACTAATGCTACTCATTCCAAGAAACTGAATAACAACCACCGAATCAAATAGGGAAAAGTGCTAATTATTGTGTGTGCAGTCAGAGGCTTGCAGCAACCCAATAGAAGCTTAGAAAAACTTCAGGGAAACCTGTATCATGCATCCTACAGAAAAGATATAAACGGTCACTCGACAACGGTTTGGGTGCTATTCACGCTGTCGAACATCTTGATGAGAGCCTCGTTGTAAAGTTAAGGAAAAGAGAAATTAAGGGAATGGAATCTCTTATAGAGGAAAACTTTCACATTTTCTGAGCAGAAGTGCTAAGCTGTGTTACAAGAAGTATGCATTCCTAACGATAACAACAATGGTCAATGATGGTGAGGAAATGCAATGATGATGTTAGACATGATGACGATAACGATAACACTGAAGGTAAAACCAGAAATTGGGATGGCCCACGAAAATTGTGAACGATGACGACGACAGTAACGATGGAAACAGTGTTAGTGATGGAGATGATGATGCTGAGGATGATGGAAGAAGACAATGGCGATGGTGATGCTGATTAAGCGGTTAGGGCTCATTCACAACACTCAAACTGACAATCATACTTTTAACTTCTGTTTTACTTGAAAATTTTCTAATTAGGGTTAGTTTTACGGTTGGGGTTAGTATTATAGGGTTAAAGTTATGATTAGGGTTGGGGTCATGGTTACATTTAGGAGAAGATTATAGTATTTTTGAAGTGCCATATGTCAGTTTGAGTACTGTGAACGAACCCTAATATAACCTGATTATGCTGACATCATCTACTTGTGGCTACATTGGCATGTACTAGGAATTGTCAAGGCCTATATATTAGTTAATAACCAGTATCTGACTAAATGATATGCTATAATATATATGGTATGGCTGCTGAAATGACTAACTTGTTACTATAAACTCCGCTAGATATTTTTTCAATCTCTTGAACACAATTTCAAATTCATTACTACTAAGTGCACTAACAATATGAACTGAACTGCAAAAAATTGGAACAATAGAAACATTCAGAGAGTAATAGAATGTTAACAACTCACCGACTAAGCTAACATATGAGAGAGCCAAAGAGATCGAAAGAAAAAGTCTCAGATGCTTGTTTCAGTGATGTCATTCCTTGAAGATAAGAATTTTAATCTAAGGACAATACACGCTGTTTTTATGAGAACAATTTTACAGGAACACGAGCCTGGATTCTGGCTAAATTGTAAGAACAAGCTAAGAACCAACTGAGGCTGACCTTCTCCAATGTCTTAAAGTCATTTCGAGTAAAATTCCTTCCTGTGGCTTTTTCAGACTCAACAGCAGAGTGCCGGAAACACACATTTTCAAATAATTTTAAGTTTATAACCGATACATGTATATTTCAGTGGTTTCGCCCGGGAAAAATGCTAGAAATGCTGTTGGGAGATTAAAAACATTTACTTATGGTTAAAGGAGAGCGTGTATGATTTAATACAACTTTATTGTGGCGTTATTCTCTGTTTAAACGATTTTCTGGATTAAGAACAGATTAAGAACATTTTAGCTTGAAAACTGGCCAAAATTCATGAGCAGCAAGCCTCAGTTAGAATTTACTGGTTTTTATAAAAAAAAAAAGAGAGAGTGTGTAATGTTTAAGTTAAACACGTGTTTTAAGAAAATCTGTAACTTTAAGACGCCACGACCACTAAAAATACTCAAGATGGAAACTAGTTTAATCCTATTGAAACAATATCAAACCAAACAGCCGGGCTCAACTCTCCAGAAATGTTACTTTCCGAAATAAAAGAAAAATGGACTGGACGTTGACCGAACGTTATCAGCGGGAAAATAAAAAGTTATATCTGACGGATGCAAAGTTTGTGAACCATGATATATGGTCGACGTAGCACAGGGAGCAACTGAAAAGTTGTGTTTTCGTCATCGAGATAGGACAGTATTTAAACAAATTATCAATTTACCGTGGCAAAATTCATTGGGTCTCAAACAGTCATTAATCTTACACGGGTCTAAAGTTGACTGGCGCGTTGGAGGCAGCACATAAGTTATTCCATCGGGAGATTCATTTTTGCATGTTATTAAAGTTATCTCAATATACCCCCGATGGGGCTTTTGAAATGTTCATTAGACTTTCAAAGAAGTATTGTAATACTGCCAAAGCAATAACAGTCAAATACGACAAATGTTATTATTTAGTGTGGGACAAACGACTTCGTCAAAACAAAACGAACCTTTTTGTGTTGATCTGGGGAGAAACTAAAAACACGCTTTTCAGAAACCAGAAGCATATTTCGAAGAAGGAGCAGTTATAATGACCGGGAGAAGCCGTACGTGAAAATGCCCCCGCAGTGGTGCGTATTATTTTCGCTCAATTTTCGTTTAGCAGCGTTTTGTGGGAAAAAATGATTTCAACTCAGTAAATTATGAGTGACGATTTCAAACCGAAATCACCAGAGCGTGGGTATGTAGCGACTAAAATCGCAGAAATTCGCCCGCAGATTCTTAGTACAGTCGTATTCTTGAGTGTCGTATCAGTAAACGCTCCACCGACTTCTGTGGTCAAGCGCTCTCTTAATCATGCTTCTAAACAAAGTTAATGTCAAGTGACTCGCATAGTATCACTAGCCCTCACCTGCAATGCAACTGTCACTTAGAATGAAGATCAGGCGAAAGACATCATCGCTACACGATTAAAGCAATAAGTACATAAGCCCGTGTTCTCCTCCCATTAAAGTCAGAGCTGTGTTTTCCACGTTAATACGCGAATAAGACTTCTTGTTTCCTAGTTGACAGCTTTATTGTTCGTACACAACTCTTTGACCAATGAACAAAGCCGCTAATCGCCCCACATCCTATTGCACACTAAAGAAACGCTTCACTGATATTGGCAGAGTGCAAATAAAAGGTATTATACAAATGTAAATTTCAGTTAACCTGCAAACTTTGCTGTGTGAATTTTCAAACAGCGCCTACGTACGACCCAGAGTTTTAACATCAATCTTATGGCAGTTCAAAACGAATTCTCTAGATTAGCTCTTGCCCTCTTCCTTCCTGGTTAACTCCACGCCGCTTGAATGGAGCAAAATATGGACTTACATTAACTTCACAAACAAGTGTGAAAGCGCCTAAAACAAAGATCCCAGACCCACAAAATAGAGTTATTGTTTAACTCATTATATTAATCTATAAATTTCACTCGATTTTACCCGCCCACAAACTTCAACGAACATTGAATTCATTTCCAACACGAAAGTAAAAGGTGTTTGGTCATGAAGCTCCTTTTGTCCAACGGAATACCAAATAAACTTTATGACCATAAATGGTTGATTTTCTAAAGAAGAACGTTCAACGAAATTTAAGTTCCTTGTTCATGTATGGGAACAAATAACATCTAAATTTGATCATGTAAAGTGACCCATCACAGTTAAGAAGCTCCTGCACTACAACATGACATAATGATACAGTACTAATGGCTGATAAGCCCGAATCTGGCACACTTCAAACATATTACTAGGAAAGACAACTTTGACATTCGAGCCGATTTCATGACAACGCATCAGATCGAATGCAACCAGAAAAATAACTTTTATTTTTTGCGGAAATACTATTCATTAGATTTTTATCTAAACTGAGACCATGACGTTTTCGTGACATGAACTTTACATGAAGTTGACAGATAGTTAAATATAATTGCAAAAATAAGGTTCACTAAATTCTGAGTTCTCCTCTGTCAGGTTTTATTTATTTTGCTTTTGGCGACTGAGACGTGTTCTCGACTGAAATCATGCAAAAATAAACCAATTTCTAATGACCAGACTTTGAGCAAACTTGGAAAAAGTGATTTTTGCTTCTGCGTTGCCATGGAAACACTCAAAATCTTAACGATAATCCAAAAAAAACAATACTTCTAGTATTACATTTTGCTGTTTCCGAGTTTGGATTATACAGCTGGTTCTTTACTGAGATAATTGCTGTCTGTGTTCAGTTACCTTAACGGCTTGCTTTTATTGCTAGGGGGTTGGGGAGGGGTGTTGAGCGTTTTTTTTGCCGTATAGCGGAGAATCCAAAACTTTTGAGGGTCAGAAGAGGGGCCGGGGAAAAGTGTCCTATACATTTGCGATTTGATGGAGAAAGCGGTAGCCACCCAAAATGTGTGGGATAGCGGAAAGCTTTTAATTTACGAAAGTGCACTCTGGGGATCAGTTATTACTTCCCGAAGTGTTAGTTCTTAGCAGAATTTGATCTTCCTTAGTTGGTTTAAGTTGAATAAATGTGCTGCATTTTCGGTTACTGGTTTGTCAGAGACAAAAATGTCCGCACTGAATTCTAGGGAAGGTCACATTATTTCTATGTCGTTGCCATGTAGTTGTGTACAAAATACTTGAAAAAATCATAAAAAAATACCACTTCAGTTTGAAATTTTGGGTGGAACAGCGCAGTGCGGTTCTTAATGTTGCTTTCTCTTCCTTGCCACTGCATTAATTTTTCTGATATTTTATGTTAACACTTTCAATTTACAAAAATAGACAGTGAACAAAAATCAAATAAGAAAATAAAAAAAGAAAACTTTACTGAATTGTTACAACTTGGGAAAGTAATCCCCATGACTACCCAAGAAGATACAAACTTCTTCAGTGGTTAAAATGTTATTTATATTTGTAAAAATATCTGTTTGTACAGAAAAAGAAAGGCTACACACGTACTTTGGCCCTTAGCTCCTTGCGGAGCCTAGGCCATCAAGCACAGATCGCCAACGGCCATCGACTTTGGGCCAATCTGCTAAAATCCGTCCATGACACTCCTAGTTCTTTCATTCACACATTACAAACGTAACTAAACGTAAAAAGATTCGTTTTATCGGGAGTAAATTAGTGATATAGTTCGAATTAATTAGCGGGAGGTTCGAAGCAGTATCACCAAAACTCTGCAGTGATTACATGGCTCAATCACAGTGGTCCCAAATAAATGCTGTGGGTTTCTTGTGGTATATCTGTCATCCAAGCCCTCGCAATTTACATGAATTTAGAAAAAACTAAAAACAAAAGAGAAGTCGAGCAGCGCATCGCGTATCATAAATCATTTCCTATATGCACTAACTGGCTTCTGAAGTTCCCGGGGGACCTTCGGCAATTCGAGGGGGCGACACAAGACGCTTTATTCATTTCCCAGGTGACACACCTGCTGACATATGTCATCAACTTTACTTCCTGAATTTTGAATGCCACTGCACGGAACGTTATTGAAATGATTGTGTGACAACACATGTCACGTGATGCCTGGCAATTGTTTTGAGGCGTCTGAAGCATTTCCTAACCGGAAGTGCGTGCAGGAAACGTTTCAAACAAACTTGAGCAAAGCGCGACATCTCCGTTTTGCTGCAATTGAAACTGAATCCACATCGTGTCCCAGTTTGGATACTTTCTTGTTGTGTTAAGAACGCTAAACGCTTGGGGACTTCACTTTTATAAATCTATTCAGAAACTGTTCACGAAGATTTGCTAAAAGCGCGCTGTTTCAATACCACTTCCGGTGTTTGAAGCCCAACAAAATGAACAACAGACCACATGAGTATACCTGATCGGCTTGTTAATTGTTGCTTTTCACGGTGTGTTGCAATTTCCTTGATGTTATTTTTATTCGAGGGAACGAAAGAAATCTAAAATATTTCGCGCAAGTAAAGCAAGTGAAATAAAACCAAACGAACTATCTGAACGTGTTCAGACGACTTTGTTAACGGAGCTCCTGTCAGACTCTCAAATACTCAATTGAATTAAATCCAACATGATATTTTCATCGAGTGTAACTTGTAACTGATCGGAAAAGCTTATAGATGGACAGAAAATGAAAGGACGATTGTGAAATAAACGTGGTTGAATAAAGATAAAAATCATTCTGGTAGCGGCAACAAGGCACCAATTCATTGATGTCAGTTAAATACGCCGTCGTGTTCTCGTCAGATTTGGCGACAAACAGATAATAGGGCGCGAAATCTTTGTTTTAAAATATGAAAACAAACAATGCCCGAACAAACACGGCAGATGGCGATGTCGCGTGCGCTCTCAACAGTTCTCTCGAACATCAACCACGCTGAGTTTGTTCGTTTGGTCTTCTTATGAGCATTTATATCGACGATAAGACAGCTTGATTTGGCAGACTGAGGCCCGGTCGTCACAACGAGTGGGTGTGCGGGACGCCTACTTCCCGAGTGTCATGTCAGCTTTACATGAAATCGGACCAGATCCTAATAAATAAGTTAGTTACCGTTCAAACGAATACAGTACTAACTCATTCGGACAAGCCTCGCCCGTTTGAAGCAGGGGTCGGCCTCTGTGCATAGATCCCAGAGTAGCACGGCCTGACTAATTTACGTTATCCTTTGAGTGCCGCCATACGACCACTAGCTCGTGAACCATCGATTGAACCCCTGTAAGTGCTACTGGGTGAACAAACTCAACATAAATGTACTTACGATATGCAATGTTTGTACACACAATTTCCGCCAATTCCCTGCCTTAGAGCCACCAAGATCCCCTGGTCTGCGTCTAATTGCTATGCTTTGCTGAGAAGGTTTTACCTGTAGTGTCAAAACACCTCCATTCAAACTAGTCCAGCATTAAAATTTAGGGCGCGCGATTGTTAGACCATGGATAGACTGGATATCAGTGCAGTGTTAAAATAGTCTTTGATAGATAATAAATTCAATATTGCCTGGTGCAATAAGAGGAAGGATTCACTTCATCTCGACCAATAGGAATTAGTGGTTAGCGCTTTATCCATTAGTGCGGCGGTGCGTAACTGGCAGATTGTATTATTATGATTTTCGCAACCTCACGGCGAAATCACGTGTAATGTTTATGTGCAAAATATGAAACAGGATAAAGCCAAAGAAAGTATTATCTTATTCAGTTTTGGTTTCAGCGTGTTGGAAAAACGAAAAAATGGAAAATACAAGTTTATCATCTGTCGTCACCTAGACTTTTAGTTTTTCTTCGATCTTACGAGTTACATCTTCACTGCATCTGAAATTTCGATATTTCCGTAGCATTCAATTTCACTATATGCTAATTATTAAATAATCCGTTAATTAAATATCCAATAATCAGTTTAAAAGTGCAAGAACAGAGTCAGTATAAATATTACATTTTTTCAATTGTAATAATATTATTGAGTGATTAATAATTCTCTTAAGTTCATAAGTTATAAGTTATAAGCCAAACTATTTTCTTTATTATTTATAACTGCGGAGTTTTTCTCATCTGCACATCAAATTTTGGGCACTGACATTTTTGCCGATCATGCATTTTGTTCTTGTGTATTCTTGCAAAGCCCAGTCGAGCCGGCCCGTTCCTTCCTTATGTCACGCACACATTACAGCTCCTTAGTATATTAGGGTTCTTTCAATGAGCTTCATAACCTTGCAAACAGTTATGATGCAATGAAAAAGGAGGTTCACGAACCAGTCTTTGTGTAAACGCAGTGAAACACCCAAAATAGGGTGCTTTCTTGGCCCTGGAAACAAGAGTTCTAGTGGGACTGACAACACGGGTTGATAAGCAAAAACTTGTCGTAACACCAGCTAACAAAAACTGGCACGAAGCCATCAAGATGCATGAGAAGACCTGTGGCAAGAGGGGGAGCATCTTAACTTTATCCTGTCTAAATCATGGGACAGAGTTAAGGTCAGAGTGAGTTAACTCGTGATTTAAGAACTTGATTTAGAACGCATTCCTGTATTTTCATTGGCTCTTGAACAACGAAGTGACGTAGCACAAATGACGCGATCATGAACTCGGTTCGATTCCCAGATGCAAGCACTGATCTTCTTTGATCGATCTGTCATATTCTCCCTTCGCACAAAAAGCTTTTTTTGTACTCTTGAGCCAACGTTTCACCTTCAACTATCTAGTTTCTTTTTCTCTTATTCCAAAAACTTACGCTTTTGCTTTATGAAACCCTAACAGAAATTCAAAGGAAATGCGGAAATGAAAGCGGTATTTTGAAGTAACTCTAAAGGCGACCTATTTCTTGTTATGCAAAATTTCTTGACAAGTTTAAAACGTTTTGTCCATTAATGATAGATTTTTAGTTCGGTTGTTACAGAATGTTTCTGTGGCAAGCCATGAAATGTTTGAGTCTGTTCGAGTTTAGTTTCTTTAACTGCTTATCGGCGCCTGATTAATGAGATAGTCTTCTAGTTTATACCCACTGTTTAACCCCGGGCTAGCGCTAACCGATGTATATGGAGCAGAATTTAGTCACAGGTCAGATTTCAAACCTGGGTTATACCATTTGATTTTGGGTAAGCGCTGATCAAGGTTTTGAGGAATAGGGGCTTGGAAAAAAATACTGTAAAAGGTGGAACTCTAGCTGATAAACACATTCAAAGATGATCAATGTTCATTGCATTTTGACCGGGATTGTGTCATATGATCAGTTCAGCAGGCAATCATCTGGATAATGCCGTGGTTCCGGTTAAGAAGGTGAACTTTATGAAAAGCTATCCGTGTCAGTCAGTTTTTGTTATCTGGTGTTTAACTAATAACATGATCAACTCTTGTAGTCCAATCGGAAGTTTTGTTTCCATAGCAACTAAACAGGATCTCAAATATTCGATTGCATTTAAAAAAAACACTTGGCAAAACCTCATCTTTTTGCATTAGAAATGTTTCCATATCAAGAAGGCATATTTAAAGAAAGCTTTAAAAAGATTAATTTTAAGAGGTTTTGGTGCCGCTTTGACATCTCAAAAATAAGGGGAGGAGGGGTGCCAAAAACTTTTGACAGAACTTATTTTTTTTATAGTGTGCTCTTTCATGTGCAAACAATTTCGATGCCATGAAAATGAGGTTCACGGACTAGTTTATGTGCAAAATGATAAAAATCGGATGTAATCGAGGCCGGCCCGTCGAGTTACCATGGCAACCAAAATAGCTGCAAGGGTTGATAAGCTGACATCGGATCTCAACAAACAGCTATAAACTTTTGCTAAAGCAAGTAAGATTTTCATAAAGTTCAGTGGCAGAAAAAATTAGAAAATTGTTTTGAGCCGTTTTAAGGAGATTGAAGTAGGTTTTATCGAAGGGTCCCGCCGGCGAATGTAAACATTGCAGGAGCCCACACTGGCCTTGCGCTCTAGCATCACGACAACGCCCACGATAGAATCATTCATTTCCTTCTACTATCTAAACTTCAGTGTATTCAGCGCCTTAGGAACTGCTCTTGATTGGTTCAAAAGTTACCTCTGGCAACGAAACGTGCTTACTTTCCTTTTTCGGACTGCAAAAATTGCTTCATTTCGTTCGCTTCATGAAGAGTCTCCAAAGTTTATTTACAATAAAAAATAACAAAAACATTGTACTTTGCCTTTTTCAACCGAGTTCTGTGAGTATAAAAGCCGTAACACTGATAGAAATCTATCCAAAAGCATCATTAATGTTTCTCATCCACATAAACGATATGGGACAACCGACACTTGTTACCAGAAACAAAGCTACGCCTGTTCTCTAGTGACACAATTTTATACTGTCAACCAAATCAGTGGAAGATAAGATATTATTCAGAGGGACTTACTGGAACTGTATAACTGAGCAACTAAATGGAACTATCCCTTGATTTGAAAAATGTAAGATCTCTGAAGGTAACCAGATTTTAAAAGAATGTGATCCTATAACCAATTACTGTCATTTTGGCACCCACATGCACTAACTACTTATATCTACAGTGCCACATCATTCTTACTTAGGTGTCGAACCTTCTTCTAACCGTAATCGCGCTGTTCATGCAACAGAAATAACTCTGCAAAGAAAGCAAATAAAGTCTTAGTCTTCATCCGTAAAAACTTGAAAAATTACCTAGAACAGGTCAAAGAGATGGCTTTAATACAAAACAATCAGACCACATGCTCGAACATGCTCGAGCACTGATAATGATGGACGTTAACAGTGCTGTGTCAGCAAATGGATCAAAAATGGCACCTAACTGTGTTCTGACACCAATGTGCACACTCGTGGTACAACGTGGGGTGACAACAATGTAAACAATAGAGGAACTGTGGTGGCAGTCGAAAGGGCTGAGGTGGGTTTCCACGCTAATGGAATAGCAACAGACATCGCCATTGCTATTATAGCAATGTGTACGCTATTGCCACAGTAATGACAGTCGATATACTGGGACAGCAATATGCACATTAGTGAAACAGTGATGACACTCAACAGAACTGGAACGACGATATGTACACTACTGCAAAAGTGACGATAGTCAACAGAACTGGAACAACAATATGCACACTACTGCAAAAGTGATGACAGTCAACAGAACTGGAGCAACGATATGCACACTAGCGGAGCAGTGTAGATAAGCGACAGAACTAGAACGATGATATGCACACCACTGGAACAGTGATAACAGTCGACAGAACTGGAACAGCGATATGCACTTTAGTGGAACAGTGATGACAGTCAACATAACTGGAACAACGAAGTACACACTAGTGCAACATTGATAACAGTCAACAAAACTGGGACAATGATATGCACACTACTGAAACAGTGATGACAATCGACAGAACTGGGAAACGATATGCCAACTAGTGGAACAGTGACGACAGTCGACAGAATTAGAAAAATGATGTGCACACTAGTGGAACAATGATGACTGTCAACAAAACTGGAACAACGATATGAACTCTAGTGGAACAGTGATAACAGTCGACAGAACTGGAACAATGATATGCACACTAGTGGGACAGTGACGACAGTCAACAGAACTGGAACAGCGATGTGCACTTTAGTGGAACAGTAATGACAATCAACAGAACCGAAAAACAATATTCACATTAGTGGAAGAGTGATGAAAGTCGACAGAACTAGAACAATTATATACACACTAGTGGAACAGTGACGACAGTCGATAGAACTAGAACAACGATATGCAAACTAATCGAACAGTGATGACAGTTGACAGAACTGAAACGACGATATGCACACTACTGCAAAAGTGATGACAGTCAAAAGAACTGGAACAACGATATGCACACTAGTGGAACAGTGATGACAGCCAACAGAACTGGGACAATGATGTGCACAATACTTGAACATTGGTGACAGTCGACAGAACTGGGACAATGAAATGCACACTAGTGGAACAGTGCTGACAGTCGACAGAACTGGAACAACGAAGTCCACACTAGTGGAACAGTGATGACAGTCAACAGAACTGGGACAACGATATGCCAGCTAGTGGAACAGTGATGACAGTCGACAGAACTAGAACAATTGTCTGCACACTAGTGGAACAGTGATGACAGTCGATTTTCCAGACAGAACTGGAAAAATGATACGCACACTAGTGGGACAGTGATGAGAGTCAACAGAACTGGGACAATGATATGCACACTAGTGGAAAAGTGCTGGCAGTCGACAGAACTTGAACAACGATATGCACACTAGTGGAACATTGATGACAGTCAACAGAACTTGGACAATGATATGCCCAATACTGGAACAGTGATGACAGTCGACAGAACTGGGACAGTTATATGCACACTAGTGGAACAGTAATGACAGTCAACAGAACTAGAGCAACGATATGCACACTAATGGAACAGTGATGACAGTCAAAATAACTGGAACAACGAAGTGCACACTAGTGGAACATTGATGACAGTCAACAGAACTGGGACAATGATATGCCCAATACTGGAACAGTGATGACAGTCGACAGAAATGGAACAACGAAGTGCACACTAGTGGAACATTGATGACAGTCAACAGAACTGGGACAATGATTTGCTCACTACTTGAACAGTGACGACAGTCGACAGAACTAGAACAATTGTATGCACACTAGTGGAACAGTGATGACGGTGAACAGAACTGGAACAACGATATGCACACTAGTGGAACAGTAATGACTAGATCAATTATATGCACACTAGTGGAACAGTGATGACGGTGACCAGAACTGGAACAACGATATGCACACTAGTGGAACAATGATGACTGTCAACATAACTGGAACAACGATATGCACACTAGTGGAACAGTAATGACTAGATCAATTATATGCACACTAGTGGAACAGTGATG
>JAOBYE010027458.1:3395-22781 GCA_025403585.1 Parazoanthus swiftii | reverse complement strand
GAGTTTTCCAGGGCCCTGGAAGAAAATTTCAAAATTCCAGGAGTTTTCCAGGAATTCCAGGAGTAGTGGGAACCATGTGTTTTGCAAGCTATAAGAAGAAATTATTTGATTTAACTGACGTCAGCCTTTCCAAAGCTCAATCAAGTGTCCAGGTACCCAAATGCCAAACAAATCAGTGTACATGTCCCATTTAACACTCATCACTCATTTCAATCAATTAGAGTTTCAACTAGTGCTAGGGATAACACATATACATGTAAATATACATTGTTTTACTAACAGCAATTTCAAACTGTATTTTGAATCAACACATTTTTAAGAAGTCAAAGTAGTCAATGAATTGGCTCTCCAGCAAAGAAAATGATGTTTTCTCAGCCAGAGAACTTGTTCATAGCTAAGAAGAATCCAGAACTCTCAGTTATACTGTGGGATTCACATATTACAATACATGTAAATGTATAAATCTGCTTGCCCAGATTACTGAAGATCCAGTTATGGCAGATTATTTTTGTAAAAACAAACAACACAAAGTCAAAATACATCCAGAAGAGCATACAGTAGATCTGCAACCGACAGGATATAGGAATTTCAAAAATTATGATCACAGCTGAGCATTTAGTATAAACACCAATAAAAGGATTGTTGAAACCCTTCTATAAGCCATTTGATATTTTTCCTTGCAGTTATGTAGAACCTCCTAAATTTTTGTGGCAAGGAAAAGTGGAAGGGTTGAACATATCACGTACTAGATAGTTTAATGTAGATCGGCAGAGAGTTCAAAAGTCAAAATCTGTGATATATACTTCAAAGCAAAAGTATATTTTATAATAACTTAGTAATATATGAAAAATAGTGTTTTTTTGAAAAATAACTTGGCTTGGAGTATCTTAATTAAATGACTATTTATATCTCCTTTATTTTTATTTTCCCCATGGCTGAGATTGACACTAACTTGATCACTAAAAAGGAATAGACTCTATAAGAACTCCTGAAAACGGTTTGTTTGTATAAATTAATACGAAGTTATCACCCAAAACGACATCACCTGTTAGGGGGCTTCACACCGAAACAATGTTAAGTAAATCGAGCAGAAAATTAAGTCGTTTCCCGTGGTTTAATTAACTCCAGACAACTCAGTCAAAAACTTGTTAATTTCAAAATTTTCGTGAGAACATCAATTTTTCATTGCTAACAACGAACGACCATTCATAGGTACTAAACAATGCATCTAGTCGTTTTGAACTTGATAAAAAAAATTATCATCTATTATTAAACGCATTCCATGAAAGGCCTTGAATTGGGTGAAATGACGAGTATAATAGTTGAACAAAGCTATTGTGATTGACACCAAAACCCAAGTACTGGTTTGAACGGCAACAAAAGTTAATTCGAAGGTGTATAAAATGAGATCAACTTGGCCATAGATATATGGCGCTGTGATCACTTAATGAGTAAGTCAGCAAACGAGCTAGTTCAACAACATTACGAAGTGGATTTTAATCTTTTTAAGTTATTCATGTTTGTAAACGCCTTCCACGAACAAACAAAAGGTTTATAGGTCAGTGCTCGCATTCTTGTTAAACGCTGCAAAATTTTTGAAAGAAAAATCAAAACTAAGCTGAAAAAGCCAAGATTCATACTTTCCACTTTGTGGATTAAGAACATTATTTTTAGAGTTTCAGTCAACATATGGACAAAGTGGCCATGAAGAGACTTGGAAAAAAATTTACGTCAAAATGAGAATGTTCGAGAAGTCGAATAAACAGAAGATGCAGTTGTTCAAATCTCTGTTAGGAGTTTCACCGTTCCCGGTCCTTATATAAAAGTGTTCTCGCTTCTAACCTTAACTGAGCAATAAAGGTCAATTTTCACTAGATTTCAGGATCAGCTGAAACTTCTACAAGCTATTTAGAGTTATTTGCGTCCTTTTAGCTGCTTGAGTATTTAAAATTCAAGCAGAACTCTGTGGGATGCTGCAGCACCAAAACAGAGCACATCTGTTCTCATTTGCAAATCATCTGTGCGTGGAATGCAAACCTCCACTGCATCGACCATTATATGCTTATATCACAGCAGATCACAAATAAAAAGAGGTGCAGAAATTTCGTCTAATCACAGATTTTAAGTTGTACAAACGTTGAGAAAATCGGAAAAACCTACATGTCTAATTCCAAGCTAATACAGCAGTGCAGGACTTGAGTACACATTGATTGATGAACGGTGACAATCTTAAACAACTTGGAGGTTTCTTTGCAACGAATGAAACAATTTTTGCGCTAAAATGGTACAAAAATTAAAGCGTGTTTTGCCTTCATCGAACGTGTCATTTCGTAAATAATGTAAAGAATGAAATCGAGAACAAATTTAGCAAAGTCTGCATTATACAACTCAAAATGCGGCCAGTCTATACTGTATGTCTATCGCAGCCAGTTTGACACTTACCTCATCATGCTTTAGCACAAGAAATGCTCCTCCGCCAGAACTTTCCAATACCACGGCTAAAAACTTAGGATTTACGGCACAGAAATTGCTATCCCACGCATTCTTTGTAATCCTGACGGCCTCAAAACATCGCTCCTTCTTGAAAGGGTTTCCAAAAACATGCTTGTATTTGGAGATTCTGCCCAAGCGAAATGAACCACGAAGAGACATTTCTAACACAAGCTTCCTTTATGAAATGGCAAGTGTCTATTTGAAACAATCACAGAGCCGACACGAGTGCACAAGAGTCCGCATATGTGCTGAGGATCGTCCAAAAACAAAAACAGAATCGTCAATAATACTCCAAACATACGCTGAAATTCTATAATCGATCGCACTTGTCTGTTTATAGCGTGACTGCGGTCCACTGGGACCAAATCTTTGCTGTTCGCTCAATCGTACATAACACCCGATTGGCCAATAATCATTTGTTCAAGATATTACATAAAAAGTGATTGGCCAACTAGACACGCGCCAAAGCCCACAAAATAAAAATGGCGGTCTACAAAGCGTAGCAGAAGTCGATTGGATTTTTAAAAATATGGAAATTTGGCGCTTGGGCGTCCCTCAGTTGGAGACAAAAAAAAATGAAGCAAGATCAACTTATAGGGTCGACATTTTCAGGTCAGTTGGAATACATTTCAAATAGAAATAAAGGCATTTTAAAATGTCTATTATGATGTCAAAACGCCCTTAAATACTGAGATTTTAATTCTATAAAATCTTTGAGAAAAAAAGTAATGATAGTTTCATTTAAACGTTAACTAGCGTTCTAGCACCCGTGGGTGAAATAAATAATGATTAAATAATAAAACTTTACAATAATACCATGCTGCCAGGGGGGGGGGCTGGGCCGATTTACTCCAATATATTTAACGTGGCGAAAACATACGAATAAACTAAAAGTTAGCAATGTTAACATGGCTAAAGATCAAAATGTAACAAGTAAGGTGTTTTCACCAGCTTATTATGGAAAATAAGGTCATTCCATCCGGTACATTTGCTTAAGATTTTAGCAAAGAACAGGGAAGAATTTAATTAGTGTTACGTGATTTACAGAGAAACAAGCCAAAGCCAAAAAGGAAACAAAATCTCCCACAAATAAAGACAAATCTTTCTTGCTCAATTGCCCAACTGAAGTCCGTGCGCACGTGCATGCAACGGGAACTCGTAACCAGTCCCGACCGAGTGAGTCCCCGGACTAAGATCCGGAAAAAGGTTCTCAAAACAAACAGCTGTAAGGCCGAACAACCATAGGTTTCGTTAAACAATCTAAGAATTAAACTGGCGGAAATACACGAACAAAAATTCTCCAAACAAACCAATGACTTAACGCGCTGGTAAAATGTTGCAAAAAAGTGCGCTTGAACCGTTCCACGCGGCATTTAAAAGGACTAAACTTTCTATGTTTCTCAAACACTGTCCGTGAGATTCCCGCCTTTTCTTGGGCAGTAGGTGTGCGAGTTAACATATTACTGCAGATTGATTTGAATGCCTCTAAACACGCACTGTGGCGCCTAACCCTCAGCCGGAGACAGCACGATACTTGTGGGGTATCTTCACTGCTTAGAGAGGCAGAGGTTCCAACCTTCCCGTTTTGGCTGGAAATTATCGTTTTCGGCGATAACTTCCGGCGATCATTTTATGCCTCCCGTTTTCATTTGAAACTTTACCAGGTTATCAAAGACCATTTTCCATTTACGATGATCTGAAAATGACACCTACACCGAACACATACACCTGAACACCTATGTACACCTGAACACCTACATCTAAACACTAGCACCTGAACTCTAGCAACTGACAACCTACACTGAAATACCAGCATCTGAAACATGTGTCTACTCATCGAAATCCATTCAAAAGCAATTCAGTGAGATTGCACGTTAAGGAACATTCACACTAGCAGCTTTTGGTGCAATTTTTGTCGCAATTTCTCGCTGTCATGTTGTATCAAGTTTCGAGATTGTTCAAAATACTGCAAGTTTTCCTGGCACTCAAATTCACAGAAATTGCAGGTACTTTACATGTGCTTTTGGAAGTAACAGCGCGAGTGCAAGAAGTATTGCAATGGTCGGGAATCGCGACAAAAGTTACGCAAAACGTTGCTAGTGTGAACAGGCCTTTAGCAGTTTTTTTAATAAGCCACTTCCTCAATCATGAGCAGAGCAACTTTAGCGCTTCAGTTGGCGGGCTACACGTACTGGAAACGTGGAATATGGTGTTAAGAAAGAAATAAGATCGATTGTTTTTGAAAGAAGGTAAAAGATAAAACTTTAGATATGTCACAGAATGGTGTAAACAGTGGTTGTGGCCACCAGCAAAACCGTTACTTTGCTCAGCGCATGATTGAGAAAGTGGCTTATAGAGTATCATGCAAAAGACAATTTGCATTCATCAGAGCTCTCAGCCAAAAATACGATTCAAATTTTCCACCAAAAATCTCAAATTCAACAATGGCAAGTGTTGCTTAATGTAGGTTTATTAATAACAGCACGGTTATGTGTTCAGTATAAATATAACTTCAGCTAATAAAAAAATAGTTAAGATACAAAAGTTAAAGTATTGACTGATCTCGCCGTGACTTAAGCACTTCAGCAAACAAACAGACGCCGTTTCTTTATTATCAGACTTTACTGAAAACCCCCGCAGCTGAATTATTGCTTCATTTTGAAATTTTCTTCGAGTCTTAATTGAAAAAATTAAACGTTGGCAGGATAAGTGGGAAAAAAAGTCTTCGAGCCGGATTCGAACCAGCGACCTAAGGATGTCTTATAACAACTACAGTCCTCCGCTCTACCAACTGAGCTATCGAAGGTACATAAAGTAATCTTTTGACTTTTATATTATCAACATAACACGGCTTTACGGCAAAGAAATACATATATTTTTAAACTGCCTGAGTTCTGCCCTTGAAATTCGTGGTGTAAATTCAATAAGGGTGTAAAATGCTCTCCCAAATCTTATCATCTTGATCCGGCACTGGTAAAGCATCTGGAGCCAATTTATGATCGACCGGCTTAGCGATCCTGCCCTATTGACCAGATGGCATGCAGGGTTCACCCGAAATGCCAATGAATCCATCAGTGCACTTATTTAGGGAACATAGCTCCCAAACACAAGTGGTTTGGCAACAAACGAATGCAAATTGTATCTGTGTCTGAAGCATTGCATTATAGTGGCGGAGCAGTGACAAGCCAAGCACAAGGTGTTTGCCGGAAAAAGCTGACTCTGATGTTTGAAGTCATACAAAGAGTGTCAGAAGAAAAGGGATTCAGGGTGCGGACTTTTCCAAGCCAAACAATGAATTAAAGATCAGCATTAACAATATAGCTTAACAAGAAGCCAGGAGAGGCAAAGGGACGAGAACCCGGGACTTGACAAGGATGAACAAACCTATGCAGCAGGAACGTTTAATGACCTGTGTTTATAGCTGTAGTGCGAAGAAACACCAGAAGCCTTTCATTTCAGTTAAATTATAGTTTGAAGAAGTGGAAAAACCTAGAAGAAAGTTAATATGATCATATAAGTGAACTGCCCCCAGGCCCGGCCCCCAGGCCCGTAGGCAGAAATGAATGAAAGAAAATTGATTTCGCTTAATGATTTGAAAAATATTTAGAACCTACACTATAAAAGGAGTTGTGAACCTTGACAGGACAACACTTAGTGTTAATCCCGATCTGCTTCATATTAATTGCAATTTGGGTCAATGCGCCAATTAAGGCCAAAGTTTGATATTTCCGGTAAATGTTAACAAAAACCTCTTACTAGCTGAGTGCGAGGTCCGTACGGCAAGTTATGGAGCGAGTTTTTTCCCTTCTTTTTATGGCTCAAGCACTAAACGCGCACGGTCTGCGCATAGCATGACGTAGTTGTTCGAAAAAATTTAAAACTCCTCGTTTGCAGGACTTCGTAATTGTGTAAGTAATTTTGCCAGTATCAAGTTTGAATGGAGTCAGCGAGCCATCAAAATCAGTACAGCGCTGATAGTGGAGTTTGCCCATATCCCGTGGATCACCTGGGTCGGAACACAAATTAATATATTGGTGCAAAATGCCAGAAATGGTTGTTGAAAGGTTTTTGTGGTACTTGTAGATTAAGATGATTTCATTTAAGTTCTTTGGATAAGTAACATTTTTTAAAACTAAACTTTTGCAGAAGAATAACTCTATTGTTTCAACCGTATTTAAAACTATCAATAGCTATCTGTTCTGTTCCATTTTTCAATTTAAAAACATAACTTTGTATTTCAGCATCCTGTATTCTAAATCTAAATCAAGATCGTTTCAGAGCCGCCTCCCGAAATAATTTGACGCGCAGTTTGTTCATTTGTCCTGCAATTTGCTTTACTTTAATGTGTAGCAACTGTCCCTCAGGGCCGTAGCAAGGGGAGGTTCCGGATCGAGGGGGCGTTCCTCCCCCCTCCGGCTTTTGTGGCTACTACTACATCAGAGAAAGTCTGAGAAAAACGGGAAATGTTTTACTAGTTTTAGACATTATGATTTTGTTTAAAATGGTGTTATCCAAAAAATACGTTTTTAGACAAAGTATATTTCAAAATTTCCCAGGGGGAAATGCCCCCGTTCCCCCCTAAAAGGATCGCGCTCGGTTGTGCCCCCAAGTTTTCCAAGGCTTGCTACGGCCCTGCATCTTTAATGAAGGTTGTGATGCCCAAGGTTATTTTCCTTCTAGCCTCGGCTAGAACTGAATTTTTCGCAGCACACGTTAAAACTGTAGTAAGACTTACAGTGGAAAATAGCAAAACACGCCGACAAAATCATAAATTCTTTACTCCACTGAAAAGCTCCGCAGCTAATGGCGACTTACGTTCTCATCTTAAATACTTGCAACGAACAATGATAAATACAATAAAACCAAGTAAAACTGGTGAAAAACTTCACCCGGAAGCCCGCTTTTGAAGACCAGAACTTACAAATGTCATCACGAACGAACTACCAAACAGACTACTACTACTACTACTACTAGGGCGGCCTCAGCCGAGCTGCACGCCTCGAAGCCCAGTCCAAACAGAACAGAAAAAAAAAATAATACCCGCACCTGAACAGTATGCACGTGCCTTAGGAAGAATTTTGTTAAGAGAAGAATAGTGCAGTTTGGTATTCCCAATTAACGCTGATTACAACGACCAGAGACTCATTCTACAGCTTAAACCTCGGCTTGATCATGTTGAAAGCACATAAATTACCAGCGAGAACGATTAGAAGTCCATGCCTCTAACAAAACAGAGTTTTAAGTAGCTCATACCTGCACTGTTATTTGTGAGTATTTAACATCAAGTCGACGCTAACGCTGTGAAAACGAGTCTGTAGTCATTGTAATCAGCGGCAACAAGGCTTGGGATGAGTTTAAGGACTGACATTGCACGAACAATGACTAATCCTGTTTGTATTATTTTATGAAACTTGGACAAAATGAATTTTGTTCAATCGACCCTGTCGCCAGACTGTACTCGCTAGCTTTGATACGGCCTCGTCAATGCGAGTGTTTCATTAGAGGTTACACCCATAGAGTTCAGCACGAAATGTTATATGACCATTCCAAGCCGTCGGTTTGATTCTGACGTATCGTGCCTGGATGTGGTTGACAAAGATGTTCGTCTTGATTGTGTCGTCATCCGTGTTTCCATCAAACTCCTGCGGGGATAAAACAGCATTCAGAGACAATGCAAAAGAACACTATACTAAAAAAACAATAGATACAACGCGGCATAATATGATGATGATGGTGATAATGATGATGATGATGATTATTATGATAAAAACGATGATGATAATGATAATGATGATAATAATAATAATAATAATAATAATAATGATAATAATAATAATAATAACAATACATCTTTCGATGAAAACTGACATCACAGCCATGCGACTGAACGCGTAGTCTACACGAGTTTGGAATTACGAATCAGAACACGGATTTTAGGAGAGTTGTGGTTTAGAGTCAGCGAAAACGATATTAAATAATAAAATTTCGTACACCTCTACTGTGAAATGTTTGTCAGTTTCTCAGCCTCTTTTAACGGTATTCACTGCAAACAATTCCTCAGTCCTGGCCGTTTTAAATCGTGATCGATTTGACTCATGCCCAGTTCATAACGCGGACTAAACGGTCAATTTGTTTTTAAACCGGCACAATACTAAAATTTTAAAAAATTAAAAAAAGAAAACCCAAAAACAAGGAGACGAAATGGAGTGGTTCAAATGTTGGCAACGCAGCAGTATAACCGAGCAAAACAGTAAGCTTCAGCTTGTAAAAGGAAACATTTCCTGCATGCGTCCGGGCGTAACTTTCCTTGACCGAGTGAGTGTTTCTCCGCGCAATCGTCGAAGAAGCACGTGACCCTACTGGTCCCATCAACCCAAAGCCTATGTTCCAAATAGTGGCACAGCATTTTGACAGATCTGGCTATTTTATGGCACGTTTTCCTAGGATCATTTGTTACACTATCGTGCCAGTGTTTGTTAGGTAACTGTATCACAAGCTCAATGTTTACAGGCCCGTAGCCAGGATTTTTGTCGGGGGGGTGCAAATTTCGTAAACTCGGACTCTTAAAAAGCCAAATTTATGGGACAAGCACACTTAAGGCCGTTTTTTTTTTAGTCGTTTCGATTTACGTTCACACCAATAAACCTATTCGGGCCTCTTTATTGTCTTCTTAAACTTCCAAATGCGGACCTTTTTGGGTCCGTGGGGGGGGGGTGCGTACGCACCCCGCGCACCCCCCTGCCTACGGGCCTGTGTTTGGTAAACGAAATGACAAACCAGCGACTCTTTCAACAATTTAAGGGATGTTGTGTTGAAGACGAAGTGGAACGATTGCCCCAGGTCAGCGTTAACAACTGAGATTGAAGAAAAATCTTCCAAAAGGAAGTGTAATACTACAAACTGCGAACCTGAAAACCAGCTCAGCGAGGAGGCGACAAAGAATCTTGAAAAATTTGAAATAAAGTTAAGAAATCAAGTATAGAAATAATCAGATTGTAAGACTGAAAATACTGTATCCAAGCAATGGTCTTCTGATCATCTATTTATCTTCCTTGATTTTTCAGCTTCTTTTTTAAATCTACTTGTTGTTGCTTTATTACCGTACAGTATCTGTCAAAGTATGTTTAAAGTGACTTTACACCAGGCTTAAACAGTGCAGTATTGACTCTATCCTAGGTCAATAAGGGAAGGTGCATTTAACAACGTTAGGGGTGAGGCCAGGGGAAAGGGAATGCGTTTGGTGATGCGAAGAGATTATAGTTTTCGTTTATTGTATTTTTTCAGTTATTTTGATATTTTTTGCGTTGTAATTTGTGTTACAGTCGACTGGGGAGGGGGTTACTTGCCCGCACCATATTCAAGCTTCTCTATAAATGGAACTGATAAAGGCAGAACTCCAAAGTTTTGTTAGTAATTATTCTTAAAACTTTTTGGGGAACAATTTTATGAGTTACAGTTGTATTTTTCAATTAAGGTGGCTCCAACCCGTTTTTCATTTTGCTGCGCCACTGAGCTTTATAAAAGGCTTTCCCAAACGTAATGATGGATTCGTACCAATTTTTGTTAGCTGGTGTTACAACAACGTTTTAGCTTATCAATCCTTGTACTACCACCGGAAATTCTGTTTCCATGGCAATTTGTTAGGGCTCAAACACACCCTATTTTTAACATTTGATTGCGTTTTACACAAAAATTAATCGGTGAACTTCCTTTTTTATTTCATTAAAATTGTTTTCACATCAAAGCGCACATTTAAGGAAATTTTCAAAAATTTCTGTCAAGAAGTTTTGGTGCCACCTTAACTTTTTTAAAAATTAAGGTAGCGCCAAAACCTCTTGATAGAATTTTTTGAAAATTTCCTTAATTATACTTTTTGATGTACAATTAATTTCGATGAAATAAAAAAGGAAGTTCACCGACTAGTTTTTGTGTAAAACGCAATCAAATGCTAAAAATAAGATATTTCGAGGCCTTGTCAAGTTGCCATGGTAACACAGGTTTATGTGGGAGAGCAAGAGTTGATAAGGTTAAAGGTTATAGTAACACCAGCTATCAACAGGTAGGAGTAATCTACCTCTACAATTGAGTAAGCCTTTCATAAAGTTCAGTGGTATTGAAAACTGTAAAGCTGTTTCGAGCCACCTTAAACGTTTTCAATGTCTTTCTAGTGTAGCCTCTAACATTCAAATGTTTTTCTCCTCACAGAAACAACTACCACACAGCCTCCTACAGGTGAGCTTGTTGGACTTTAGTTTTTACTTGAATTTGCTTTTTAGCATATTTTTAGCATATATTAACGTTCAATCATTTTTTCTTGTCACAGAGAGAACTACTTCACATCCCCGTCTGTGTGAGCTGGTTTTAAATGATATTTAAAATATACCCTTTGCAAGAATTTGAGTTTTTATATGATTAACGTTAAACTATTTCCTGTGCAGCAATTTAGTATTTTGGATTAAATATTTAGTAGTTTTAAGTTTGAGTAATAAGTAACACATTGTAAATTACCACGAAAAGCTCCTTGGAAAGCGAATTATAGTATGATTTGCGTCGTATTTTTTCTTTTCATAGAAACAACCACCACGCAGCCTCCTCCAGGTGAGCTGGTTTGACAAAAGACTTTTAAACTTTACTTTTTGCAAGAATTGTTCACTGTAGTCTCTAACGTTTAAATGTTTTCCCCTTATTTAGAAACAACTACCACACAGCCTCCTCCAGGTGAGCTGATTAGGACAATAGATTTGAAAGTCGTCTAATTTTAATTGTTTGGCATTAGGCATTAGCGGTTGTTTTATATTTCACATTTATTTAATTTTATACTGTGTTTGAAGTGCGTTTGGCAGTCTAATCAGCTTTTAAATTTGTTTTAAACCATAAATCCAAGGGGGAAAGATTTGTCCCCCAAATTTTTAGCCAACCTACAGTCTGAAACGGTGAAGCAATTAAAATAAAATTTGCAAAACTTGAAGTCCAATTAAGCACACGTCTTTTGACGTTAAATTGATAATAGCATCGCTTACAGTTTATGAACCATGCATTATTAAGTTTGAATGACTTAAATTTTTTGTCAAAATATTTTAGTTATATCTCTCCATTTTATTTTAATATTTTTGTTTTTCAACCGGTAAATGCACGTTTTCTACCAATTTTTAAAAAAACGCATTTTTTTTCAAAAACTCTTGGTTTTCACCCAGGCTATTTTTACACATCGTTGCTCCGTGGGGATGATTTTTAAAATCCTTCTATTTTGAGCAGATTCATCGTTTCTTTACCAACGCTCAATTGATTTCTTTTCTTTGCAGAAACAACGACCACACAGCCTACTCCTGGTGAGTTGGCTTTGACAATATTATTTTAAAACTCCTCCTTTTAAAATATTTGGTGCTCTGCAAAACTGAAAGGAGAGTTGGTCTTTCCAGTAGTTTTCAAAAAAATAGGTAAATATCGATTTCGAAAGCTGATAGAATATTAACTTACTGCCTGTTGCAAATATTTAGGTTAAAAGACTCATATTACTGGTATATGTTTTAATAGTGTCATTCTAACTATTTTGGGACAATTTTTCTAAGAATGTTTATGATGGATCTTGGCTAAGATCATTGTATAACCTTTAAGACGATGCTATGACACACAGTAAACACTAAATTGATACGTTTTGACGAAAGTTTCAAGTATTGTTTTATCAAAAACCGTGCGCTGTACCATTACATCGTAAAATTGCTAAAAGCCCCATTGGCTTACAACTTGCATGCTTTCAATGCACGTTTTAATCGCCTTGTATTTGGAGTTGACTTGTGGTAAAAAATAAATGCCTAGTAGAGGAGGGGGGGGGGCTTAAAAAATTTGCAGACGGAATGACCGTTCGAGCTCTAAATTACAGTAGACACACATTAACTCGTTTAATCGTCATTGTAAGTGTAAAACCTCTGGAATAACAACATTACGAAACCGTACAAGACAAAGTTGCCGCAAAGTTAACGGTATTTTGAAATTTGTCTAATGTTAAGCTTTCCTTGAATAAAAGAGGTTATATCCGGAGCGGTAGCGCGGAGGGTGGACCTATATTTGGAATTTTACGGTATTCTTTATCAGTTGTCGCCAAACTCTTAATTGATGAAAGCATCTTTTTCAGTAGGTACTAATTCTGATCTGATTGACCCTCATTTAGCAATTGCTACAAAACGGCGTCCTCCAGGTGAGTTTTAACGGAATGGAATGATTTGGTATTTGCTAACAAAATGTTGGAAGACAAGTTGTTAGCAAATTTTTTTGCCAAAGTTGAGATAGGAACTGTCGACTTTTGCGCCATTCAGTTTCCTCCCTCAATTTTAATTGTTTTTTTTTACTATATGCTCGAATTGCTTAGTATTTATCAATATTACGTTAAATGGGAATTCTTATTCTTTCAAATCACAAGAAAAGGTTAAGGGAATCTTCTTGCCAACACATTGTGATATAGACTTCATAATAGTCCTATTTTCTTACTCGCACTACTTGAACTATCATGTTCAAACACTTATACGATAGTCTAATGTAACCAGTAGGGTTTGGCTGTTTAGCATTAAGTGGTTTAGGTGCAGTAAGATGTTGCTTCACTTTGCATTTGAGCCACACGACCAGTCAGGAGCTGGTCGTAGTTGATGACAATATTATATTTATATAAATGGAGTTGTAGAGTTATGGAGGAACTTGTTAGTTATTTTGTTTACAGCAGGTGCAACGAATTTCCGCTGTAGGTACTAATCTTAATTGTTTTGCTCCTCTTCAAAACAGTAACACGCGAACACAAAACAGCAGGTAAGTTGTGGACTGAGGTTTGTTATTGTTGTTTCATTCAGGTAAAGGGCAATACTTTGCGTAATTTTCATATTGTCGTCTTTTTAGTATCGGTTGAACCAATTTTACCTTTGGTTACTGTCGCAGCTACCAAACTTAACTTGTGATACTCATATGGTTGTTACGTGAAACAAATGTTTAATTTTAACAATTTCCAAAACTTTTTCCCCCCCTTTTTCATGAATGTTTGCTTGATCTACTTTGAGTTACCCCTAAAGTTTTTAAAACGCTTTAAAAGCAGCGTTTGGTACTAAATTAAATTACAAACTGATCTTTACCGAACAAATGTTTTTTCTTTCCCACAAGTATTGCTTTCTTTCTTTAAAGCCTGCAAACCTGCAAACCTTGGATTTATCCTTGATCTGTCTGCAAGCACGAGCGCTTATCACCAGCGAGAAATCGAGATTATTCAGGGCATCGTGAGTGCATTTGACGTAAAGGTTGGAGGCTCGCAGGCTGGTCTCATTACTTTCAGTGACACCGCAGTGACAAGACTTCGAATTGGTCAGATTTCACAAGGAGAACAGTTTAACCAATACCTCAACGGGATCTCCCACACAAGTATGGCCTTTTTGTTCTTCCTTCTGAAACAAATTTGGCATTTGTTTGAGATAGCAGATGAAGACAGACTTAGTTTATAATTATTTAACAATAAGGCAATACTTTGAATTGTCTTGAAAAAACCCATTGTTTTCTCTCATTTGACCATCTTCATCGTTATATTGTTTGTTCAGCTGTTTGCAAAAATGCAACCCACCAGAAATTTATCAATATATTCATATATCTGCGGCACTGTTTGTCCAGAATGTTTAACACCTGTAATACTGTCTGCACACATTGCCATTGATAGTGATGCATTATACTTTTAATAATTATCGCAGTCCTCACAAAAGCATTGCTCAAGCAACACTTACAATGATATGAAATACATCTATCTATCTATCTATCTATCTATCTATCTATCTATCTATCTATCTATTTATCTAGTAATAGTTAGACAATCTTTGTAGTAATAATTACCAACTATTCGGCTTTAGATGGAGGAACAGATATCAACGAAGCGGTTAGAGAAGCAAACGAAGTGCTTTTTGGCAGCGAGTTCTCAGTCAGTCAGAATGGAAGGAAGAAGATTCTGTTTTTGATAACAGATGGTATTCAAACACAGTTCCAGACTGCTGGGCGTAGAATGGATCTGATCGAGGAAATTAGGTGAGTTTACGGTGGAACTGAGGGAGGGGTGGGTTGCGTTTCCTGATTGAAAAAGACATTTTTAATTGGTAATGGAAGAAATACAGTCCTGAGTAGATAATGTAAATTTTGTCATGTAATTCGTAAAAAAGCATCATATATCAAATATCAAGTATTCACAAGCAAAATATGTGAATCCAAAGCTTGATGCTTATCAAAATGCCTTGTGTCAAACCAAAAGAAACCTTGTCATTTTGAGAAGACGGGCAATGAAAAAAAAGTTTCAGCAAAAGTTACGGACACTGATGGAAAACCTCAAATCATTAAATTGCTTTTAACAAAGCATCTATTTAGACAGATTCAAACACGGCTTGGCTGTTCTAAAATTAAATGAATAAAATCGTTTGGAACAAAGAAAACTTACTTCACGAGAACCTCTGGCTTGTAAGTCCCAGCTACTGAAAGAATGGTGATTAAAATTGTTTTTTCAGTTTCCTCAAACAGCAGGATGTCAAAATTATCGTCATCGCGCTTGAACGAAATCCAGACTATTTTTACTTGGACCAATTTGTCCAACTTGGTCGTCGTGATGTGGGAGTGATGCTTGCCTGGGGCAAGACCACGGACAGGGTAGTTGAGAAAAGCGTGGAAATATCGTGTTGGGAACGCCCTCAACCAGGTATTCGAACTACTGCCAGGGTGACGTAAGGGCAGACAGATATCAAGCTCCTCAATTTAAGGAATAACTAGCATCTCCATTTCAACATTGCATGTAGTTTTAAAAGTTAGGCCAGTTTTTTGTCTGAGAACACGTCAATAACGGAAGATTATATAAACTAGTTATAGTTATACTGTAAAGCTGCCGCCTGTCTCTTTCCTCATCAGTTGTTTGGAACGGTTCCCAGTAAAAACCTTGCTCAAAATTCGGCGCATAGGACCAAAATGATTTGTTGATCCATTAGCTCCAATCTCCGTTTTATTTGACCTTTCAAGTTAAAAAAAATTACTTCTTTATCTGTGTTTGATGTAGCCAGCAAAAATAAAGTAGCCATTTGAAATATATGAAGTACTTCAAAGTTTTATTAATTTCATCAACTGTTGATTTTTGTGATTTTTGGCTTGTTAGTATCAAGTATTCATACCAAAAGATCTGAACTGGCAATTTGAAAACGAAGTGAATTCGACGCTGAGTTTTACAACATAGTAAACTCAAGTGCAAAACAGTTTCTTATTAGTGTGACAAACCTTAAGAAAACTTAGGAACAGAAGCTACTTGAAGACGGAGTAGATGCACTATGTGTCTGATCCAAAGAGATTTTCAACAGTAGATGCATCTGCTCATCTACGCGACAATAAATATTGAAACTTTACTGACACGTTCGTTCAAGTTGAAGGAATGTAGTTGAGTGAAAGTAGAAGCAATTCAGTTCAATAGTAGGATATAATTATTATGTTTAAGGAGTATGAAACAAGTTGGTTCCGCATTCGACAAACTTAACAATCTTTCTGTTTTGAAAGACATAAGAAAAATACAAGTTACTGAAATTTTTTCTGCTGAAAATTTTAATTTGTCAATTCTGTACTTTAATGATTGCGGTTTTTTCTTTGCAGAATACGTGATAATACCTTTTTGACTGATATATATATATACCATACTTGTTAGAGGTTAAACTAAAGTAAGCTGTCAGTTAAAATTATAAAGAATTCCTGCCGGACGTTTTTCTTCGAAGAGTATTCTGATTCGGCTGGGACTTCAGCTCTAAACCGGCTTAGGCATTCATCACTAATTTTGCTGCTTAAGCTCATGCAAACTGGAATGGATTTTGATGTTTAGCTTCTACAAAATTTTAACTGTCAAATGCAAACTCTGAAAAATTCTGGCTCAAGCAACTTAGCACTGACATTTGTAGTTATGAATTAATATATACAAAACGTAGGTTGCATTGGATAACATTCTCAAGAGGTTATCCGCGTTAGCTGTCCACTAAATCTGACTAACTTTATTTGACATAACTATTTTCCGAGCAATTTATTTTCAAAATCGCGGGTTTGGTATGTATCTAACTTATTAATTTGAAGGATTATGTTGTTTATATTCGTTCACTTTTCGGAGATACTTACAGCATTGCTATTTGACCGATTCAAAGAAAATTTTAGGCAGTGTTTATATGATACCGGATTGAGCTTCATTCGGTACGATTCCATAGATCTAAATATTGAAATGTTCGTCTAGTAAACTATGTCATAATTATTAAAAGCAAGCTTAACTTTCGATTTTAACTCTTATAAATACTGCATCTTGTTTAAAAACGCTAAAGCTGTTTGTAGGAGTAGTTCCAGAATTTAGGACTGAACTAAACGTTTTTGTTTGATTAACTGGACATCGTAGTCAAAAATGATGGTAATCTATTTGGGTAGTAAGGATAAGAACATAGTAGTCTATATGATTCCAAATAGAATGCGATGTTTGAAAATTAAAGCTTTATCTTGCGTAGAACTGCAGCATTCGTTGTTGATGTCTCTACAGCTGTTTCATGTGGAGTGACCATTGGCTTTGTCCTGGATGCATCTGGTACGACTAGGATGTTATTCAACCAGCAAAAATTTGTCTTGCTGGAGGTGGCCAGAGAATTCGCCTTACAGCCTTTTAGAACACAAGCCGCTGTTGCTAGGTAGGTTACTAAGATGAGCAAGACGACCATGCAAGAACAGCGGGAGGAAGGGGTGAAGGTCGTTATAGTTAATGCCTTCCGTCGATATTAAGATCCCCTTCGGCTTTCTTTAAAATAAAAAGAGTCATAAGATTTTGAGAATTTGATGAGGTTTCAACACAACGACGTAGCAACGGCGATCAGCTGGGACAAGAAACTATTTTTTTAAAAAAAAAGTTGTCTTTTGGTAAGATTTGGTAAACTGTCGTTCCAAAAACTAAACCTTTTGTCAGAAAGGCTAAAAAAAAACAATAATAATTTTACTTGTAAAATTTTTTATTTTTCTTCTTTTTGACAACTTCATGTCCCTGCGAACTATTTCTGACCCTTCATTTCGACGTTTCTTCTTGTTGCAGAATTAAATGACGAGAAGAAACTAGTGTTGCGTTGCCAAAGTGATTATTTTTAGTAAGCATCCTACGGGCTCACCCTTTCTTGACAAGAAACCTTGAATTAAGCAACCTCGGGAAATGCGGTTTTTTTCAATTTTCTGACTTTTGGTATGGGTCGCAAAGACCTGTGTCAAACTGACGATGGGCGAAAAGACTGCGAACCGGCACCGACGCTTTCGGAAAGGCTTTGATTTAACACGGTGTATTCTGATAATTTATGTTAAAGGTTCAGCACAGAAGGGAGGCTGGACATACCTTTTAACCCGGAGGAAAAAGGCACCATAAGCACATTCGAAGCATCAGTTGAGAATTTGCGAAACATGGGAGGGCGAACAAGAATTGAAACAGGACTGGAGTCCATCAGGACTGCGTTTGTGAATCGCAATGATGCAGGTAGAAAGGTAAGGCTTTTTCTACAAGTACAGCTGTCAACAAACGCAGATTTAATATGTAATGAAAGATTTGGTTCTTTTTGAAAAATGAAAACTCCTAATTTAATATTACTTATGAACCTCATAAACTGTTTCTATTGAACATTCTCTAGATATTGGTGGTTATTACCGACAGTTTTCAGTCACGTGACAATTTCCAACCAGCGATAGAGGCAGCAGAGTCTCTACGAAGTGAAGGGTTCCAGATCATCACAATCACGCTACGCTCAAAACGGTCGCTTCCCCGACAGGTTTGTTATGTAAAGAAAATTGTTATGAAATATGATATATCGTTACGATTTAAGTAGTATAAAATCTTATTCACAGATCTTCACATGGAGGTATGCAATACACAATCTTTTAACGTTTTGCTTTAATGGCCAATATATTTGCCGAGATTTAATTTTAAAAGATAAGAAAGCTAAAAATATTTCAACAGTTGAAAATCCGTACGTTTTGGCACTTATCGTCCAATAGTCTACAGCATTTGTTTTGTTATCGTATTTACATTATCATTACGATTGTTATTATAGATAGTTGAGTTACTTTCTTTAAATTGACTGTAGTGCCATTAACAAAACTGTACTTGATTGTTTTTAAAAAAGCAGTGTTGCCAAGGAAGATGCTTTTTTTGTTGTAACTAAAATAACAGTTATTAACTATTGAAAATGAAAAAAACCCACTTTCCTATAGTTTATGGACAGTGCAAAAGAAAAACATTTGACAACAACATTAAATCGTTTTTGGCAATTGTATTGGTATTCCCGTGTTACTTTCAGAATTGGCAGTTCCTGTCAAGGCTTTCTGGTGACGTGAACAGAAATTGGTTCATTCCATTGACAACATATGACGTGCAGAACAGGAAATGGCAAGCTAGTGTGGGGAGTGTTGTCCCTCAGATCGTGACAAGCAACTGCCGATAGTTCGGTAAGATAACTAGTTGATAGATAGATTCGTGTGAATAACACTGGTGTGATTCGTGTTGGTGTGACTCAGGCGGATATGAATAAGGCTGGTGTGATGGGGCTGGTATGACCCAGGCTGGTGTGACTGAGGCTGGAGTGATGGGGCTGGTGTGATGGGGCTTGTATGACCCAGGCTGGTGTGAATGAGGCTGATGGGGCTGGTATGACCCAGGCTGGTGCGACTGAGGCTAGTGTGAAGGGGCTGGTATGACCCAGGCTGGTGCGACTGAAGCTGGTGTGATGGGGCTGGTATGACCCAGAGCGGTGCGACTGAGGCTGCTGTGATGGGGCTTGTATGACCCAGGCTGGTGCGACTGAAGCTGGTGTGATGGGGCTGGTATGACCCAGAGCGGTGCGACTGAGGCTGCTG